>VDFB02272155.1:0-66461 GCA_007258455.2 Sequoia sempervirens | reverse complement strand
TTCTTCGTTGGTGAAGCACAGTCGATATTGTGAGTCACAGTGGAGGTAATGACCATTTGAGGCGCAGACAACCGTGTGTACCCATTGCAGATATGTGCAACCATTTTTATTTAGACCTAAACAAGCACATCTTTCATGTATTAAAGTTTCTCAAGAGTAGCAGCTTTGATTACTGCTCAGTATGTCTGGTAATAAGGTATTGGAGGTGTTACTGCTCAGTATGTCTGGTAATAAGGTGTTACTGCTCAGTATGTCTGGTAATAAGGTATTGGAGGTGTTGGAAAAAGGCAATAAGAGGGGACTATGGTGATTACTCTTTAAGTGTGTGGCCATTCAGTACGTCACTAAAGGTATTGGTGCCAAGAGGGGAACATGGTGCAAGAGGGGAACATGGTTAGTGCCAAGAGTGGCACATGGTGCAAGAGGGGACCATGGTGGTTAGTGAGGGCAACATGGTGATTACTCCTCAGTATGTGGCCACTAAGGGTAATAAGAATCTAAAAGGCATAACATTCCAACAAAACAAAATGTATTCTATGGGCATGTGAAAGTTGTTTTGTCTTTATCTTCTGGTGCAATTCTGATTATAGCCTGAAAAACCATCTATGAGTGATAGCATAGCATGTCCTGCTGTTAAATCCACAATAATGTAGAAAAAGCAATAAGAAGGGATAATGCAATGTGTTTTTCATTTAGAGATTGTTGGAATTTATATATTTGATAACAACAAAGATGAATAGGTTAAACATTTTAAACAATATAATTGCATCACTTATGCTATCATGCTCTTAAATCCACAAAAATGTAGAAAAAGCAATAAGAAGGGATAATACAATGTGTTTTTCATTTAGAGATTGTTGGAATTTATATATTTGATAACAACAAAGATGAATAGGTTAAACATTTTAAACAATATAATTGCATCACTTCAACATTTCTATTTATTACTGTTTGAATATGTGGCTACTAAAGGTCATAAGATAGCGGAACAAAGGTTTGGATTAGGAACAAAGGTTGTACATAGTGGAGGTTGAGGTCCAGAACTTACTATTGGTAGGAAGGAGAAGCTCAGCAAGAGGTGCTAGCGATTGCAGAGAATTTTTGCAACAAAGATGAATTTCTTTTCAATTTAACAAGGTTAACAAAGAGGCTCAAGTTAAGATGATGTCTACTTTCTTGAAAGGAAGTGTGGCCAAGCTGTTGTGAAGATTGGTAATTGGATCAAATTCAAGCATGCTCTGAAAGAGAAGTTTTGATTGTTAGAATTTATATATTTGTATCCAACAAAGATGAGTAAGTTGAAATTTTTTAAGAATATAAATACCGCCATCAAGCCTTCCAAATGAATAGAACCAATGTCTGTAAATTTAGATGACCATGTCTAACATATATTCTTGTGTTTGTAGATGCACTTGTCTACACACATTTAACGTAGAGGCTGATAGAATTATGCATACTAACACAGTCCACCCATACTAGGGGTGCCATTTCAATTGATTATAAAATTTACAATTCATTTAACTTAAATAATAGATCTTTTTATGAATTTAACTTACAATTTTTTTTATTTTTTATTTTAATGGAAATAGTCGGATTTATAACAGATTATAGCAATATAAATAAACAAACATTTAAATGTCAGAATCTGATCCAAACATGTCTTCAAGGATTTGAACCATGATAAATGGATTTTTTATCACAACCACCATCCTCACCAATTGTACAAACAATATATGAATATATCTACTCGCCACATTAATGTACAAACAAAGAAGGGGAATGGA
The DNA here is from genome assembly GCA_007258455.2 of Sequoia sempervirens. Taxonomy (NCBI): domain Eukaryota; kingdom Viridiplantae; phylum Streptophyta; class Pinopsida; order Cupressales; family Cupressaceae; genus Sequoia; species Sequoia sempervirens. The sequence continues at coordinate 64,677 of VDFB02272155.1, read as the reverse complement.
TCTGAGAACGATTTTAATTCTTTCTGGGCTGCTCCAATCACTAATACACTCTATTTTGGTGCTATAAAAATTTAGCTGGGGTTTAGGAAGAGTTTGAAAAAATATAAGAGTGTGATATACAAGAAAGAAGAGACTAGAGGAAGAAGCAGCCATTTCAGAATGTTTGGGTTTTTATTTTTATTTTTCTTTGTTCTGTATACTAAAGGAAGACAGCAAAAGGGACACATCTTGGTCTTCATGCTATAGCAACAGGCCAGCTAGAGAGGCATGTGAGAAAAGGAAACGGCATTTGAGAAAAGGACTCGGCCTAAAAAGCGTGGCAGGGGAGAATAATCAGGCTGAAACAGAAAAGAAGAGACAAGGGACTGCATGGAGAAATGGCTATGGTAATGCACATATATAATCCTGCCTAATTCGCGTGCCATTCACATATATGTGATGAATTACTTGAACTTCTCCCAACTTGAATGGATGCCTACGCACAACTGTGACATTGTTCGTGAATGGATACCGAAGACTTGCATACATGCTCACGGTTTTTTGAATTTGAATCCCTCTCAAATCAACTATTTATCCTGAGATGCCATTGGAGCAGGGGCATGGGCGGGGACTAGAAAATAGAAGAGCCAACCGACATTTTCTTTGTGTGAATGCTTCGTTGGCGTTGGGCTTTGTTGCTAGTGAAGCACATTGGATATTGTGAATCACATTGAAGGTAATGGCCATTTGAGACGCAGACAACCGTGTCTCCATTGCCCTGCGCAGAGATATGCTCAACCATTCTATTTTTTTATATATCTAAACAAGCACGTCTTTCAAGTATTAAAGTTTCTCTAACCTTAATACTTTTCCCTTTATAATCTGTTTAAGATTCGCTTCTGAGTAGCAGTTTTGGTCACATGGTGATGACTGCTTGAGTTTTTCGCCACGAAAGATTACAAGGTAAAGGTATTGGAGGTGTTGGAAAAAGCAACGAGTTTTATTGTTTTTATACCCAGACAAATACATCTTTCAAGTATGAATGTTTCTTTTAACTTTAATGCTTTTTTCTTTATAATCTGATTTAAGATTCACTGTCACATGGTGATTACTATGTGAGTATGTGGTTACTAAAGGTTGTAAGGTTTTGGAGGTGTTGGAGAAAACAATGAGATGGAGTAATGCGATGTGTTTTTAAGTCAATAGATTATATTTAGTGTAGGCTTTCACCCAAAAACAAGTTTTACACTGGTAGACAATCTTTTTTCAATCTGTAAGTTTTTTAACGTTGGTAAAAGAGTCTACATTGTGGTAGATATTTTTCATTAAGATTTTCAGATATTTTTAAATAACACAATCAAATCTGGTTAGTAATTATTTCAGTATGATTGTCAAGATCTTCATTATTAATAATGATTAGTACACACTTATAATGTTCAAATCAAAATGCAGTAAAGCTAGCCGGACAGGGCTTCCCCTTGTCTATCATAAAGTTTGCATTAGCAAAGTGGGAAGTTGTGTGCAAAAGTATAATGATTTTCTCTTAATATTTGAATCTAACGTAAAGGCAATCAATCCTTTAGTTTTTGTGCATTCTTCACAAGGAACATGACAAGCTTTGAAATAAAAATATGTTTACTTGAAAACTACTCAAAATGATGAAAACTAAAAATGTTCTTTGAATACTGTGAGCACATTTTTTCTGGGAGCTGAATTATCAACCTCATCTATCATGGAAGTTAGAAGTATTGAATTCTACTTGTTAGCAAGGGTGTAAAACGGTTGAGATGACAAGCACATAACATGACTATTATGCCACATAAACTCAATTTTTGACCCATATTGTGGGAAGGTTCATGCAACTTCTAATTGCATACAAAATTATGTATGTCTCTAAGAATAGTAAAGATTTAAATTCTTACAATTAAACATACTTATTATATTTTGATATTATTATTATATTTTTTCGTTACAATACAACCCCCATGGACCCCATATCCATATCATTGGATTTAAGAGTGTTGTGTAACTTTCTACACAATATTGTCACATATGAACCTAAAGTCCACACCCATTGGCACAAAAAATTATGAGACACTCAGATAATTAGTGAGTGAGTATTTGTTTGTTTAAAAAAAAAGGTTGATAGATTAGTTCAATGGGTGTGTCCAACAGAATCACCAACCACAATAGATTAGTTCGTGTAGGAATTCATATTACAAATTAATAATGAGACCAAAAATGACCTTGCTCATGTCAACTATCACATGATGCTAAAAATAACATATTGAGAAACATGATGCCAAAAATAACATATTGAGAAACATGATGCCTACATGAACACCCTTGTCTCAAATCACATTATTGTTAAAGTTACAATATGAGAAGAGGTTTCTTCACTCTTGAAGCAAATAGGACAAAACATGTACCTTTATAGATAAAAAATGAAATGGTTCTCATTTTTTATATTATATTTGTTTAATTGATATATCAATTAGTTTTATTCTTTTCTCAATAAAACTTTGATAATTCTTTTATTCCATGTTTTATGTTCATTTTCAACTATTGGTTTTAGGGTAATATGAAATATTGCAATGAATGAACAATGTTCTTGTATTCACTGCATCTTCACTCTTTGAATTAATAGTTTTAATGATGTGCATGTGCTATATTCTATTTCATAAATAATTATTTGTAAAAACTGGTTGCTTTATAGTATAAATTTAATCATATTATTTATGAATCATACATCACATTCTTCATTGCATTCTTAATTAAGAGATTGTTGGAATTTTTATATTCATCTCTAACAAAGAAGAACATGTTGACACTTTTGAAGAACATAAATACCATCATCAAGCCTTCCAAATGATGACTAATGTTTACAAATTTAGATGACCATGTCTAACAAATATACATATATTCTCATATTTGTAGATACATTGGTGAACACATATTGAATTTAGAGGCCATTGGGATTATGCATATATGCTCTTTAACACAACTTCCACTTAAGAAGTATATTGTAAAGCGTCCATGTAACATGAACTACATAGTATTTTCAATTGATTCTAAAATTTATAATTTATTTGATCCAAATAATATAGATCCTTTTATGAATCGAACCCTCATTTTTTTATGGAAACAACAATCCACATCTATGCTTTTATATAGCAGATTACAACAATATGAGTAAGAAAACATCTAAATCAAAAGTCATCGTTTGGCTAAGCAACCACATGTGAGTTGCATTCCAATAATTATGTGTCATTATCCAAAGATCATATGTTGTGTAGGAGAGTGTATGAAGGTTGACCAGTTCAAGTACAAGTTGTGTTATTAGTCTTGAAAGTCCACAAATCATATCTCTATAATTTGATAGGATTGGTGTCTTACCTATTGAGTTGGTGTTCATATATTTGTTTCGGATTAGTTTCTTTAGTAGGTCAGTGCCTAAAAATATAATTGGGATTAGCGTCTCTGGTAGGCTGGTTCCTACTTCATGATTGTAATTGATTCATTATTTTTGTGAGGTTGGATTTGGATAGTAGCTCCAAGCATCTCTTCTCATTGTGGTTTTCCCATTTTGGGTTTTCATGTATATTTAGTGTTCTTTGTGTAGATCTGTGCATCTGTGTTGTTTAATGGTTAAATAAATTAATACTTGCTACTTTGATGTTTTGAGGTTCATGGTAATTAATGTTGAATTAAAGAGTTTTGGCATATACTGATTCACCCCCCTCTCAGTATATTGTGTACCCTTCACTATATCTCTCCTCTCTCTTTCTCTCCCTCTACTTAGTTCTTTCCCTTTGTATTCTCCTCCATCTTTCCTAGGTTAGACATATCTCTCCCTTTATTCATATCACTCCCTCTTTCTATACATCTCTACTTCTCTCTCTATTTCTTTCCCTCCCTCTACCTCTCTCTATATATTTATATAATCTCCCTCTCCATCAATTTATCTCAATATCTCTCTCTCATATACACACACTCCCTATTTCTCCCTCCCTATCTCAAACTCTCTATATATCCCCCTCTTTCCATCTCTATCTCTATTGTCTTTATCACCTCCTTTCTCTCTCACTCTTTCCCTCTATCTCTCTATCTCTCTATCTTTCTCTTTATCTCTATCTATATCCCATTATCTCTACCTCTCTCTCTTATTCATTCTCTCTCTTTATCCCTTTCCATATCTTTCTCTACCTCTAACTCCCTATCTCTCTATCTCTCCCTATCCCTCTCTATATCTCCCTCTATTATTATCTTTCCCTTTATCCCTCTATATATTTATCTATTTCTCCCCTTCTCTCTCTACCTCTCTCAAGTTCACATACACACACACTCCCTATTTCTCCCTCCATATATCTATCTCTTTATCTATCCCCCCTCTCCATATCTCTCTATACCTCTCTCTTTCTATTACTTATCTCTATCACCTCCTTTCTCTCTCACTCTTGGACCCTCTATCTATATCTCCCTATCTCTCTCTTTATCTCCATCTTTGTCTCATTATATCTACCTCTCTCTCATATTCATTCTCTCTCTCTATCCCTTCCTATCCGTATCTTTCTCTACCTCTATCTCTCTATCTCTCTCCCTATCCCTCTCTATCTCTCTATATCTCCATCTATCATTATCTCTACCTCTCTTCCTCTCCCTTTATATTGATTTATCTATCCCCCTCTTCTTATCTCTCTACCTCTCTACCTATCTCTCTCCTTTTTGTACCTCTATCTCTCTTTCTACTCCCTCTCTATCTATCCCCCACCCTCCCTCCCTCCTCTATCTCCCCCTCTATATCTTTGTATCTCTCTATCTATCCCTATCTATCTCTCAATCTCTATTCCTAACTCCATATCTATTGATATCTATATCTCCCCTTTTACCTCTAGTTATCTATATATCATTTCCCTCTCCCTCTATCTTCCTCTCTAACTTTTTATAGAGAGGGTGAGTGGAGATAAGGAGAAGTAGAGAGGGAAGGTCAGAGAGGTAGAGACGAGAGAGAGAGAGAAGAGAGATATAAAGAGATATCTAATGGGAGTGAGAGGGGAAAGGGGAGGGATGGAGTGAGAGGGGATATAGAGAGAAGTAGAGTAAGGGAGGAAAAGAGAGGTAGAGATAGAGAGGTAGGGCAGGAGGAATATAGGAAGAGTTAGGTAGAAAGAGAGGAAGATGGAGATGGGAGATAAAGAGAAGTAGAGAGAGAGGGGTAAGGTGGGAGGGATAGAGGGAGAGGTAGGTTGAGAGAGGGAGGGTCAAGGGACATAGAGAGAAGTATAAAGGGAAGGGGATAGAGAGGTAAGGTGGGAGGGATAGAGGGAAAGGTAGGTAGAGAGATAGAGGTGAGATGAGATAGATAGAAGTAGAGAGGGAAGGGGAGAAAGAGGTACAAAGAGATGGAGAGGGAGAGATAAACAAGGGGGGAGAGACAGAGAGAGTGGTGATAGATAGAAGTAGAGAGGGAAGGTGAGAGAGGTAGAGAGAAGAGAGAGGTGAAGAGAGATATAGAGAGATATCTAATGGGAGAGACAGGGGGAATGAGGGAGGGATGGAGTGGGAGGTAGGTAGAGACAAACATAGAGGGGAGATGGAGAGAATTAGAGAGGGGGGAGGAAGGGAGAGGTAGAGACAGAGAGGTAGGGTGGGAGGGATATAGGGAGAGATAGGTAGATAGAGAGGAAGATGAAGATGGGAGATAAAGAGAAGTAGAGATAAAGAGAGGTAAGGTGGTCATGCTCCATCTCTCTACTTATCTTTTCATCTATCCCTCCCACCTTACCTCTCTCTTTGTCTCTACTTCTCTTCATCTCGCACATCTACATATTCCTCTCTATCTACCTACCTCTCCCTATATCCCTCACACCCTACCTCTTTATCTCTACCTATTCCCTTCCTCCCTCCTCTAATTCTCTCTATCTCCCCTCTTTTTTTATCTCTACCTACCTCTCACTCCATCCTTCCCTCATCCCCTCTCTATTCTCTATCTCCACTCACCCTCTCTATATCTTTACCTACTTCTCCCTCCATCCCTCCCACCCTACCTCTCTCTCATTACCTACCTCCCCTTCCCTCCCTCTCTCTCCTCTCTCTCTCCATCTCCCTATCCCTCTCTTTGTCCTTCTATCTCTCCCCTTTCCTCTCTACTTCTCTCTATCTCCCCTCACCCTCTCTTTACCTACCTCACTCTATACCTCCCACCTTAACTCTCTCTCCTCTTTCCTCTATACTTCTCTCTATATCCCCTCACCATATCTCTCTACCTACCTCTCCCTCTATCCCTCCCACCTTACATATCTCTTTGTCTCTAAACTTCTCTTTATCTCTCATCTCAATATTCCTCTCTATTTACCTACCTCTCCCTATAGTCATCCCACCCTACATATTTATCTCTAGCTCTCCCTTCCTCCCTTGCTCTCTACTTCTCTCTATCTCCCCTCTCTATTTCTCTTTATACCTTTCAGTCACTCCATCTCTCTCTCATTCCCCCCTCTCTCTCTCCCTATAGATATCCCTCTATATCTCTTCTCTCTTTCTCTCCCATCTACCTCTCTTACCTTCCCTCTCTAATTCCCTCTATCTTCCTATCTCACATTCCCTCTCTACTCTCTATAAGAGTGATAGGGAGATAGGGAGAGAGGAGATATGGATAGAAAGAGGGAGAGATATCTAGAGATATATATTACTTTGGAAAGATAGAGGGGAAGAGAAAGGGAGAGAGATATGTAGAGAGAGAGAGGGAGAGGTAGAGGTAGATGGAAAGAGAGAGGGAGAGAAAGAGGGAAAGGGAGAGAGAGAGAGAGAGAGAGAGTAAGAGGGAGAGAGAGAGTGTGTGAGGAGGGAGAAATAGATAAATATATAAATAGGGAGAGGTGGAGAGGTGGAGAGGGAAAGAGGAAAAATAAATCCAAAAGGTACACTTATATATTGAAAATTTGGAAATATCAAATTATGTATCAAATGTGAAAATGAAACGCTAATGTGGTTTCCAAGGATGGGTAGGGTAAGTAAAATTAATTTCACAATCAAGATAATAGAGAAAGATATAACAATATAAAATCAATGAAGAATTGGTCATGCAAAGAGTTTTAAATATAAAATTGAGATGTAAATGTCATAAAAGCATTGATCTAAGAAACTCTAATATGAATAAGAAACCATAGAAGAAGAATGGGTTGTATAGGATTGATTGGGTTTACTAAAATGAAAAGATACCTAAAGAGAGACAAAGAGAGAAGAAATGGAGGGAGAGGTAGAGATATAGGTATAGATCTTGGGAGAGAGAGAGATAGAGATAGAGATAGGCATGGAAGGAGGGAGAGGTAGTCATAGAGAGAGTGAGAGGTGAGAGGGATAGATAAAGAGAGATAGCTAGATGGATAGGGAGAGAGAATTGAGATTGAATTAAGTAGAAAATGAAGGATGAAGGGAGGGAGAGGTAGAGAGATAGCTCTCTAGAGAAATAGAGAGATCTAAAGAGGGACAAAGAGAGAGGGAAGGAGTGAGAGAGAGAGAGAGGTAGAGATATAGGTCTAGAGATCAAGGAGAGAGAATGAGAACAAGAGTTATAAAGAGGGACAAAGATGGATGGAAGGAGGAAGGGAGAGGTAGATAGATAAGTCTAGAGATAAATAGATTAAGAGAGAGGTCTAAAGAGGGGAAAAGAGAGAGGGAGGGAGGAAGAGAGAGAGAGAGAGGTGGAGAGATAGGTTTAGAGCTCAAGGGGGAGAGAGTGAAATATAGAGGTAGAGAAAGGGACAAAGAGCTATGATGATTTATGAAGATTTTTTCATCTCCTTAACACTAAAAATATAAATATTTCATTATTGATAACTCCTCTAATGTTTCAAGTGTTTTGAGATGATTATTACAAAAAAACTCATGAAAAAGGGACTTTGTATGCACAAGTAGTGAGCATTTGATGTTTTAAAAATGAAAGATGAAGTTCAAATGATTATAAACTTTTTTGTGCATATAATCTAGACACACTGCCTATTCCATTGTGTAGAGCTCTAAATAACCTTTCCAACACCTATAAAAAATCAAGGAAAATATCAATTTGTAATAACGAATATCCATTTTATTTTTCAAAATATATATCTGTTTTGAAGACATAAAAATGGGTACCTATTTCTAAAAAATGGATATCCGTTACAAATAGTTATCCTTTTTCACCTAATTTCCCCCCTCCATTTTTGCCTCAGGAAAGCTTTGAAATTAGGTTTGGGAGTGTCAAACCTAAAAGGTTAACAGTTCCAATGTGTAGAGGTTTCATCCTCTTTTTAGGACTTCACCCTTCGTGCTAATGATTTTTTTTAATCCAAATTTGATGAAATGAAAATGGTTTATTCAAGAAATTGTCAACATTCTATCGATATAAGAAATGCTTTATTTTGAATTTAAAAGATAATTATTATTTATTTTCTACATACACTATGTGTAAAGTCTCAATTGATAGGTTGACTGAAAAACATCTATAACTTTTAAACGGTTACTCATTTTTTGAATCTAAAAGATTCGTCACACTCTATGTTTCAAAAACTATAGGTTGAAAAAATGAATTTCATGAATTATTGACCAAGTTAGGGTGGCCAGAAAAATTGTTTTAATATTTTTAAAAGTCCTACAAAAAATTTATAACTAATTATTTACTTGCCAAAAAATATTACAAAAAAATATGGGCCACATTCGAGCATGTGTCCTCTGCTTATATTAAAATATTAAAAAATATATTCTTTTTTCTCATACTTAGGTTCGTCAAACAAACACACGCTTTTTAATTTTTTTCAAAAATTAAAGTACTACTACATTGAAATTTCAAATTTTCACCAAATAAAATTACCTTTTTCCAAAAAATTCCTAGTACCTTGCAAACTACATTCAATTTGCTACAAATTCTATTCCTTAATATTTTCAAAATTATTTTAATAACTTATTGAAATTTTTATATGAAGTTGCACTTAAGTTTATTTTTATTAATTTTCATAATCGCTTAGAGGCCTTGTTTGACCCACATCATGATCCTACACATGCTCATATTCCATAAATTACTTCCATACAATTGTAGCCTCAATTTTTAGGACTAGATGGTGTCTTTGTCATGACTTCTACAACAGTAATGGAAATATCACTTGGGAGAACACTTAATGTCAATAATTAGTTGACAACATATCACCAGTCTAAATTGATTAAAATGCTACAACCTCACAAAACAACATTTTCTTTGGATTATCATGCATATAATATAATCAATGAAGGATGAAAACAAGTGAAGGAAACCCCAATGAAGGATGAACCCTACTATTAGAGACAGTGAAAATTGTCATATTAAAAAAAATATTGGATGTAGGATTTATGTACCCAATATTAGATAGTCAATGGGTCTCTCCATTTTTAATAGTACCCAAGAAAGGAGGAAAGTGGCGAGTATGTGTTGACAATAGAGAATTGAGTACAACCACTAGGAAAGATCATTTTCATCTTCCCTCCATTGATCATGTATTGGATTCCTTGGTAGGGAAGATATTATTTTCTTTCTTAGATGGATTCATTGGATACAATTAGATTAAAATATCACTTGAAGACTAGGACAAAAAACCTTCACATGTCCATGGTGCCTATGCCTATTCAGTCTTACCATTCAGGCTATGTAATGCCCCCCCAACCTTTCAAAGGTTTGTTTTGAGCTTATTTTCTAATTTTTCTCATGATTTTATGAAAGTATATATGGACGATTTTACCAGCTATGGAGATTATTATGAAGAGGTATTATCAAACCTTGAGATTCCTCCAAATATGCCAAGATCATAATCTCTCTCTCAACCATGAGAAATGCTTCATGATGATGAAGGCATGGTTCTAGGACATTTTGTGAACTAAGGAGAGGAATTCAAATAGACCCTAATAAAATAGAATTAATATAAACTCTACTTCTACCACATAAACATAAAGATGTAAGAAATTTTCTTGGTCACCCAAGTATTATAGGAGATTCATTAAAGACTTTAGTAAGATAGAAACTCCTTTATTTTTCCTTCTTTCTAAAGATATTGAGTTTGAATGGATAATTTCTTGCTAAGAATGCTTGGAGGATCTTAAAACCTCTCTCACAAAGACATGTTTTAAGAGGACCCAATTTGAAAATTCATTTTTGTATTCATACAGATGCCTCTAACTTTTCTATAGGCGTTTTGTTAGGACAAAAGAAAAAAATTTTGGAATATGCTATCTACTACATAAGAAAAAATCTACAAGCTCCTAAACTCAATGACACTTTTATAGAAAAAGAGATGATATTTTTAGTCTACACCATTAAAAAATTTAAATATTACACTCTTTATCCTATTTTTGTTCATAATGACCATACAACAATTCATATTTAATGAAAAACGAGTGGTTAGTAGACACCTTGTTAGATAGTTGTTGTTGTTATAGGATTTTGATATCGCTATTATGGATAAGCCAAGAAAAAAAATGTGGTGTCTTATTTCCTCTTCAGGATAAATACTAATACAATAAAATCACTTATGGATGACTCTTTTCGTTATGAACACCTCTTTTCCTTAACAGTGTAGACACCTTGGTATGTAAATATTGTGAATTATCTAGTTTTAGGCAAGACACCTCCACACCTTTTATCGAGAGAGAGGTGCCATTTGGTTAAACACAACTTTTCATATTCATGGATGATTGGATACCTCTTTTGCACAGAACTTGACAATGTCATGTGTAGATGCATACAAGAAGATGAAGTTTATGGCATTCTTAAAGCTTTCCATGATGAGTGTTGTGGAGGGAATTTTTTAGCTAAAATAACAACACTCAATTGTTGAAAGAATTTCATTGATGTTGTTGGAATCATGCACATGCGAGACAAGCACAAAGATATATAATGATGTGTTGTAGTGTTGTCATTAATATCAACATTGTATCTTGATATGGAAATCTTGGTGTAGATCATTGTAGATCATTTTGGTTGGTTCTAATAGGTTTTGGAGTGTTGGTGGAATACATTTGTATAGGATGGTTTGATTTGGTACAAAGTTGGTTGTGATGGAAAATTGACTAAGTGTCAACTCTATTAACTCAGTGTAACAAAGCTCCAGATTTGGGTCCCCACTAGTCCACAAATGAATTTTTTACTCTATGCTTTTGACATTATTTTGTTGGTTGTTAGAAGTATTTAATTCCAGAATTTCATCATGTTTTGGCTCTTGGTTTGAGAGAAATAAGTAATAGAAGTTTAGTCTAATAGATTACAATCATTTTCTGTACAGTTCATTTGAGTGGGAGAGTCTACACTTCTACACGAATAATTTTTTGGCTTTTTTATTTTGAGCATATGGTAACAAATGGCATTAGTGTGTGAATTCCAGTTGGCATTGAATTTTGAGGTCCACGTGTTCGAATGTGGGTACACAGTTGAAGAATTTTGGTATTAGGTCTTTTGTGTTGCCAACCTAATAAGTTTGAAGGTATGTGAAGGTTAAATAAGTGTCACAGTCTTATGTGGGATCTATTATAAGTCTATTCTGACCTATTTCAAGTTATTTTGAGATTTGAATTTTGGCACAAAGTGTGTATGAAAAGATTTGGGACCAAAAAGTTATATTCAAGAATGTTACATCTAATTATTCAATGTTTTGTAGAATGTTGTGAGTATTCTACATGTACATGATGTGAATTGATCAAAGTATTGTGAATTTAAGTTGTGAATGTTGAGTAGAAGGTTAGAGTGATGTGAATGCAAAGTAAAGAAGAGTGTTAGATTAGAATCAAATGAAGCACGTATAAAGTTATTTTATTGAGCTTCATTGGAACATAATTCATGCATATGATAGATGCAACTATAAAAAGTTCAAACTAGGTTGTGAGCCACAAAATATCTTCTATATTTTTCGCTCTATGGATAGTGAGTTCACTTGGATTACGAGCCCACCCAAAGTGAGCACTTCTATAAATATACTATAACTAGTTATAATATATTGTGAGCTAATCCTCACCATGGTTTTTTCCATTTTGAGTTATCCATGTAAAAATCTTGGTGTTCATGTGTTATGTGATGTTGATGTTTCATGCTTTCTTTCTCTACTACAATTGAATGTGTTATGTGGTTTGGATGTTTAAATGTTTGAGTGGTTTAAAAGAATACTGATTCACCCCCCCTCTCAATATTTTAGGTGTTCAAAAATTGGTATCAGAGCTTGGTTCCTTGGAAGGAACTTAACTTCTTGGGGAAGATCTTGGAGGTTGAACACGTGGTTGTTAGAAGACTACTTACTCCTCTGAAAGAGATTCTGGGATCCATAGAAGAAGATTACATGATTGAAAAAAGATGGAGAACTCAAAGTTTCCCTTGAAGATATTGAAAGGATTGAAGATGAAAACAAAGATTTAAAAGAAAATGTCAAAGAAGCAAAAAAGTTGATATCAGAGCTTGGTTCCTTTGAAGGAGCTTAATTTCTTGGGGAAGATCTTGGAGGTTGAACACATGGTTGTTAGAAGACTACTTACTCCTTTGGAAGAGATTCATGTTGTTGGATCCATAGAAGAAGATTGCATGCTTAACAAAGATGGAGAAATCAAAGTTTCCCTTGAAGATCTTGAAAGGACTAAAGATGAAAACAAAGATTTGAAAGAAAATGTCAAAGAAGAAAAACAACACATCAAAAAATTGAGAGAAAAAATCAAGAAGTTTAGAGAAAGGCATAAGGAATTCAACCGACAATTGAAGAAAACAAATAAAACTATCATTGGTTTGAGAGTGCAACTTGAAGAAAATAAAAGAATTGAGGAATGTATTAATGCAATGTTGAAAAGAAAATTTGAGGAGTGCATAGGGCTTCAATAAGAAGTGGTAAATATGAAATTTGATCTAGAGAAAGCAAGGAGTCATGAAGACAAATTCAACATGATTTCTACAAATATTGATGAAATGATTGCAAATCAGAAAGGCTCTAAAGATAAAGAAGGTTTAGGATTTGAAAAGGGTGAAAGTTCAAATCAAACATGAAATGTTGAAGATAAGAAGAACAATGGAAAGTAGATCCAAAATTAAAGGAATGAATTTAGAAGACCACCGATTGGACAACCAAATGAACAAAGTTACCTATCTTTTAATGGTTTTTCTTATTATTGCAATAAATTTGGATAAAGGCAATGGAATGTAGAAGTAGAATGAATCAAAATATTCCACCTTTTTTTGGTCAGTGTTTTACATGAAAGAAATTTGGTAATAGAGCCAGTGAGTGCAAAATTCAAACGATGAATGGCTATAACAATGATAGAATGACTCAATCTTTCAATGGCTACTATTATACATGCTATGGATTTGGGCATAAATCTAATCAATACATATTTAGAATGAACATAAGGAATATTGGCCTAAAGAATGTCACATGTTACAATTGCAATAGGCTTGGACACATTTTTGAGTTTTGCAAAAGCATACATATGAAGAAGGATAATCCGGTAAAGAGGAATGAACCAGTAGAAAAGGTTGATTCAGAAGAAACAAAGGAGAAGGAAAAGATTTGGAGAAAGAAGGAAGAGGAAAAGGTTAAGGATGAATTTGTACCAACATCCAGTGCAAATTTTTCCTCTGAAAACTAAGTTGAGAGCTTTGGATCAGGGGGAGCTTTAATGAACATCTTTTATTCCCTACCAAAGAAAATGGTGTTGATGTCTCAACATGAAGATATGTGATGAAGATCAATATGCTTGACCTATTGGTGAAAATTACAAAAGAAAATATGATAATGTGGAAGTTTGTGGAGCATCAAAAGTTGACTGTGCATATAGATAAAGGGTTGCCAGGGTGTGTGCAAGAAGTTCAGTCCACTTTTTGGCCAAAAAGTGGAAGTGTTTTTCTTGATTTTTAGAATTTGACACATTTGACCTTAAAATTTGAAGCACTTAGAGATGAAATCTTTTAAAAAGTCACTGATCATAAAATGTAGTGCTCGGAGTTTAGTTTCCAAATATGTAATTTATTTCAATACCTAGATTGTACAAATTGAGTTTCAATAGGTGTTTCTAAAAGCCACTATTTAAAAGTCACTTTTTTTTACCATACCATGCACGTGTACGACATCCATATTTTGACTTAAATTAACATATTTTTCTAAATCCTTTTGGAAAAATATTTGTGACTCATTGAAGCTTGTTCGTGATATTTTTTTGTAATTTTTTATTCAATATTTTTTTTTGTTAAATTTTTATTAGGCAAATTTGTCATTTCAAAAAATTGTCGTGTACGACATGCATAAGATGGCTTAAAGTTATCATTTTTTGATTTTTTTTTTTAAATTGAGAAGAATTGTTTGAAGTTTGTACTCATGCAATCCATTTGTCAAAATGTTATGTTGATCAAAAGTTATTAAAATAGTAAAAAACCCTGATATTTAAAGTTTATGGACCAATTTTATTAGAAATTAATTGAAAAATAGAAAAACTAATCCAATTGTAAAACAAATTACATATTTAGAATCTGGATTGCCTCATCTAAAATGGGTTTTAATTTCATAAAAAAAATTTGCAAAAAAGTCATTAGCCATATGTCCAAAGTTGGTATTTTTCTCTGACATTGTTAGGACCTTCAATTTGTAGGTCAAACCAAGTTGAAGGCCTAGGTTCGAATTTCCAATGCTTTTCTTGAACCAAAATCCTAGGAAAAATCACAACCACAAAGCTAATAGAAATTCAAATTTTAAAAAATGAGATCGCACTTTATAAAACAAAATCCTGTTTATTAAAAGCGGGATCCCATTTTATAATCGGGATCCCATTCCCTAATTTATAATATTTGAACCATTGGAAGGGAAACATGATCCCGTTTTGGAAACAAGATACTGTTTTCCTTCCAATGGTCCCCACATTGAATATCGGGGAACATGATCCCCATTATAGAATGGGATCTCGATTTTTATAAACGAGATCATGTTTCTTTTATTTAAAATTACTGCCAAAAAATACTGTGAAGTCTACAACTTCACATGTACGGTCGAGAGTAGTAAAATTGAACTATTTTTCATGAGCTATTGTATTTATAGGTGGTGAACTTGATTTTTGATTGATTTTTTCAAAGGAGGCATCATCTACACCATTTTTGAAGTGGAATTGTATTAGTTTTGTGCTTGTTTGGAGGAACAAAAGGTCTTCAACTTGCAATATGGATTGAATTTTTCAAAGGAGGCATGAAGAAAATAATTTTTAGAGTGGAATTGTGCTAGTTTTCTACTTATTTTGAGGAACACAAGAAGAATAATTTTGTCCTAATAGGTATTTAACTTCCAATTTGGATTGAATATTTTGAAGAATTTCACTATTAACATTTATTTGTGCTTGAGAATTTTATAATCATGGGAGATAAAGCTTGTAATAAGAGAAGGAAGACATTAAGGAAGACATTGAATCCTCAAGAATTTGAAGCAAATAGAGAGAAGGAGAGAAAAAGACAAAGATAAAGAAGAATGAGAATGAAATCAATGAATGATGGTGGAGCATCCAATTCCACAACTATTGAAGATGAAAACATTGATGATACCATGGTTGTAGATGAAGCTAATTTGCAAGGAGTCAATTTGGAGAAGAATATGATTATACAAACAAGTCCTACTATGTCTTCAAATCCCTCTTTGAATGCTATGGAGAATGTATCACTATGCACAAATCCAGGTACGTCTTCAAATCCACATGTTAGTGAAATGGTAAATCTGTATGTAGAAGTTTTACAAGATGTTGGACTTAATGATGTTGACATTAATGATATTCAGAGAGATGAAACTTTTATAGAATTTGTTGAAAATGAAAAAGAAAAATCTTTTGTTGCAAATGAAAATCAAAATGATCATTTTCTTGAAAATGAAAACAAAACATGTATTTTTGATGAAAATGAAATGAAAACCATTTTGTTGATGAAAATGTAAATGAAAATGAAGATGAAGATGAAGATGAAGATGAAAATCTAAAATGTGATGTTGAATTTAATGAAAATATTTTCTTTTAAATTGGAAGTGGTGTTTTCGATAATCTTCCTGGTCAAATTTCTTGGAGGTAAATAAGAACACATGCGAATAGAATATACACAAAATTCTTTTATCATAAAAAATTTGCATTTCAATGTCAACTAATGATGAAATTGATGAGAATGCAAAACATGAGGAAAGTAATGAAAAGGTTAGGCTTTTATGTTAAACCAAAAAGAAAAGATCAATCACTAAAACATGTTATGTCTACTGTTGCTAGTGCCATTCAATCTATTAGGAAAAAATAGTTGATCTAAAGATAAAAACGTAGCAAGAAGAGCTATAACAACTGCTATAGTTAATAAAGCAACTTTGAATAAAATAATGGTAAGCAATACTAGTGAAGTTTTAAAAATACATCCTAAAACATTGCTAAGAGCGGAAAAAAGAAGAGAAAGTATAGAAAATGATCCTATCAATCAATGTTGGAGTTTCAGTGCATGACTACCAAGGTCTGATATGAATACTGAACTTAAATCTTTGATTGAAAAATATTGGCATGATAATACTAGGGTTTCATCTAATGTTAGAGATGTTTTAAAATTAAGGGTGGGGTCCAAAGTTTGCAATCCTCACCCAAAACACCTATTAGATACAAGACAAACTAAATTTTATAGAAAATTTTGTAGCGATTCAGTGTTACCTGGTAATATTAAAATAATTCAAAGGTCTTTTGAAAAATGTATGTAAAAATTAATAAGCAATGAATATCTTGTTGTAAAATACATGTTCAATTTCGTTAGTTTTACAATATTTTTCGATATATACGTTGTACCTTGCATACTAACATGATTCTACAGGAGTGTTGTAACACCCCTCCATTTTTCTCTTTTGATTGAACAATATTTCTCTATGTATGTTTATTTTGTTATCACTTTGTTTGTGGAACTTGGTTACTTTTGACTGCTAATTGTTAAGCGATGTAAATATTATGTTTTGATGTGATGGTACCTTATTCAAATGTTATTATTATTTCATGTTTTGAATTAAATTAGCATGTATGTGAATTACTGATGCTTTATGTTTTGATTATATCATTGATGATTAGATGCATCGGTTAGTGATATTGTATTGGCGAAGGGGACGAGCTCACATCACTCACATGTGAGCGCCCTGTGATTCCACGATTTCCTCTTCACGGTGTGTCTTAATATATTATATGCATGTTCGACACTCGTATTGTGTGTAGGATGCAGGTATAGGATATCGACTCCACCTGGTTCCACAGGTCTGAGCGTGTTCCTTGTCCAACGGAAAACGATTGGGAGATAGTAGCTAGGTTTTATGTGTCGTGACATCACCCTAGCCATAGTGTGCTATTGGGTTTTTAGTTGGGATAAGTTATTTTGTGGTCTCTTCTCCCCTTGCCCTTGTATTTAAATTTGCAATTTAAATCGGTGCTTGTTTTATTTAATTGCATTGTCAAAATAAATAAACAAGTGACTATTAATTAATTAGTTAATTTAATTCAATCAATAAAATAATCTAATCATGGATTAGATTTATTTATTGATAAATTAAATTGAAATGATTGTGCTAGCATTAGTAAATATTGAGATCAAATCAAAAAATAGAATTTTGCCTTGCATTCCTTTTTGAAATAAAATTAAAAATGATTTTAAATGTAGATGGGTAAATTCAATTTTGTGGAAAAAGGAAAATGTAGTTATCTTTTGGTTGCAAAATAGAACTTTTTTTTAAATAAATATTATGCAAATTCAATGGAAAATGGAAATTGTTTTATTAAATTGCAAAAATAAAATATCTAGTTTAGCAATAAATTTTGGTGGGTGAGTTCAAAATTAGGGGTTTGGCAAATTTAGGGGAGAAAATTGCATAAGGTAATTCATTTTATTTTGAAATTTTAATTTTTGAATTTTGGAGAGCAAACTTGGAATGGATTTTGGTTGAAGAAAAATTGGGAAGAGAAGATTTGAAAATTGGTGCAGCTGAATTGGAAGGAAAAGGCAAACCTCCATTGAAAGACTTCAAGCTTGAAGAAAACACAAGGTTCATTGTTTAAAATTTTGTGCAATTCTTATTTTGAAAATCATTTAGAAGTTGTTCAAATTGTTAAAGAATTCAAAAATGTGGATTAGAAGAAAAACCCATCAAGAATCTCCATTCAAAACCTGAAACAAAACACAAAAAAAAAAGTCTTGTCAATGAGATTTAGAAAATAAAACAAACCTCTGTTTTATCAATTTTTCTGTTGTTTGATCTTCTTCAATTTGACTGTGATCTGGAAATTGATATATATAATATGTATATATATGTATATTTTGTTTAAATAGACATATATGGTTGAAGAATTTTTGAGAATCTTTCTCTTTTAAAAGATCTCTAATTAAAATTTAAATATTTGACTGTGTCTGAGAAGAGATTTCATTAAAATTCATTTTTTTTTCTTTTGTTTCTGAGGAGAAATTCGTTGAAATTAGTTTTCTTGCTGAGAGGGGATATAAATCTATGCAAGCTGGGGTTTCTCTTTTCAAAAATTTATGGGTAAAATTCGTTCTGGTTATCACCAGAATAGGGTTATGATTTTTTCGTTATTTCATTTTTTTAAATGAAATTGTGTAAAAAAATTTTTTAAAAAAAAATTATTAAAATTTGCGGGGGCTGCCCATAGCCACCACCCCCACCCATGGGGGCGCTAGCTGTGCAGCGCTCCCCATGGCTGGGGAGGGGATGCAAGGCAGCCACCACAGAGGCTGCGTCCCCTGTTGGGGCTGCGTTGCAGCCAAAGGCCTTTGGCCTTTTCTTTGGTTAATAAAAAAAATTAAATTTATTATAATTTTTTAGTTTTATTAAAATTTCATTTTATAATAAATATTTATTAAAATATATGTATAATATATATATATATATTAATTTTAAATTATATATATATTATATATTTATTATAATATATATATATATATATATTACATTTATTAAATTTTGATTATATATAGATATTAATATATATTCATTAGGTATATTTAATTACATATGTATGTTAATATATACATATATATTAAATGTGATTATTTATGGTTTATTGCAAATGAATAGATGTGAAATTGTTGTTTTGTAAGTAAAGGATTTATTTATTTCGAAGATTATATTTAATCAACTTGAATGATCGAACAAATAAAGTCAAATGCTTAGCTTTGAATTTCGTAATGTTCACCAACGTGAATTGTTTTCCCTTTTGTGTGAGTGTGAAAAGAATATGATTTAATTAATTAGTCAAATACACTATGTTGATGAGTGAATTGGATTTACAAAATCCTAATGTTAGTTGTTTTTCTAAAAATGCTTGTAATACATCCCTAGTGTTATTTCTGGTATTCCCAATGTTGGGCTTTTAAATCATTTGTTTATTTAAGTCTTCCATTGAGGTTGTCTTTTTAAAAGTAAGGGTTGTCGGTATGTCAGTCAACCTTGTGATTGTTTTGGGTAGTGCACGTGGTGGTAGTTGTGTTATCACCCGGTTATCATAACGAGATATGTGGTATGTCATGGATACCCGAGTACCACGAATGGGTTGTTTAACCTTATGTGATAAGGTTGGAAATTGGTCATCAGTTTGTGCATGTTGTCTACCCTTAGATTGGGGGTTTTGTATCCCCATGTTGTCAGTAGGAGAGTGGCCCTTTGTGGGGTTCCGACGCCCAAAGTGGTGTCAGGGTAACTCACTTAGGGTTTAATCAAGTGATAATCTAAAAGAATTAATGGGGAACTTCACACTAATAAAGTTAATGAATGCCTCTCTCATGAAGTATGCATTATTAAGGCTCGAGATGAGATGAGACACATAGTTTTGCATGAGGGTCCGGCAGTCGATAGAGGCAAGCCAGGGTAACCCATGATGGGGGTCCGGTAGCCTAGGAAGGTTGAGCTAGGGTAACTCATGGAAATTTATGTATGACACTCTCCCTACGTCAATGTTTAGTCAGTTATTGTGTGTTGTACAATGGTGTACTTGTCCTATGTAACCTGGAAGCAATGTATTGTCTTGTGAGTTTTCGTACTGTGTTAAGTGATGTTGTTTGGTATTTGAGTCGGTTCAGTTATGTTTAGCCTTTGTCTAGAGGTAGTTGGTCTTGACCTGAAGTCCTTGTTACTATCTCCTAGCATGGGGTGTGAGCCTTTGGGTTTCACTTGGTTGGGTGGAATGTGCACTTTACACCATTGGCTTTGTTCATGATCATGTGGACGAGACTTTCATGTTGGAGAGCTCATTGGATCTAGTGGCTATTCTAGTTTCTTTTATTCTAGTTATTCTTGTATTTCATTACCCCTCATTTGTATCGAGGTGGAAATTGTAATATATTATCATGTTTATTTGATTTACCTCCTTTGGGGAATGAGCGTTGTAATATATTGTAAACAATCGTTATTGGATATCATGTTGTATCTATTAGTCTTTGATGTAATTATTCGGTATGGAATGTATGTACTTTAATTTCTTAAATGATGTTATGTTTTCATTCCTTGGTTGTTTAATTCGGGTTTAGGTAATCTTTGTCTCGTAGCCTTAGGGGATGTTGGCAATGTGTAGTGAACTTGTATGTTATTGCACTTTAACAAAAAAATAAAAATAAATAAATTGTTGCGTTTGGTTAGTGAATTGCAACTTCCCCTAGGGTTGCGTGGCAGGGCATTACAAGTGTGGTATTGATATGCCACTTGAAGCAATAAGAGAGTTTATTTCAGGTTTGTTTTGTGAAAAATCTAATGACAAATTATTTCATTTAAGTTCTTGTATTTTTAGACAATGCATTAACTGTAGAAATATTTCATTTTTAAGAATTTGTTTGCATGAAAGTATTGATCATGATTTTGGACAAAAATTAGTTGATGTTAAAAGATTTAAGAATGTTCCCTATTCTTTAAAATATGGAAAAATAGGAAAGCGTTGTGATTTAGTTACATAAAAAGTTAATGTGCATACATTCATGAGTGAATTTAAGAATAAAATTGTACCAAAATATGTCATGCACTCGGAACATGCTCGATGGGTTGATGGCCAATTTCACGCAAGTAGAAACAAATTTCCAATTGGTAATATACTTTCAGTGGTTGATTTTGTGGAGAATTATACTCTCGCTCCGCAAGAGGAAATTCAATCTCAATATTATAATTCAATGCAAGTAGTTATGTTTGTCCATATTTTTTATAGACATGCAGATGATAGCACTAAGGATGATAGAAAAGTTTTGAGGGAGTATCATTTTTATTTGAGTGACAATCAGTTACACTTGTCAGAGTTTGTTCAATACTGTTTCAGTATATTTTATAGAAATTTAAGAGAAAGAGGAATCCAGATGAAATAACACCTCATATGGTTAGATAATTGTACGGGGCAGTTCAAGAATGCTTGAATTTTCTATTGTTTAAGTAGGGTTCACAAGGAACTTAATGTCCAACATATATGGATTTTTTTTGAAGCTTGGAATGGTAAAGGAGAACATGATGGAGCTAGTGTGTGTGCCAAAAGAATTCTTGCTAGAGAACAATTAAAATTCAAGGATTTAGTAAAATTTAAAGATGCACGTGAGATTGTGGATTGGTGTAATAGAATATTATCTGCCCCTGGTTCGAGTGATTAATCTACAGTTCATCGATTCTTTTGGTTGGTGGAAGAAGAGAACATTGTACCTAGAGTTGATTGTGAGACAATCAATGGATCTACTAAATGACATTCATTTAGGAGTGCAACAAAAAGCACATGGACTATTTCGACAAAGGATCTTGCATGCTTTTTCTATTTTTGTATCTTAGGAGATTGAGAAACATGTGAAAATATAGAATGGGTTGAACAATGGGAGCAAAGATTGTTGACACTTGTAGAAGCACATGATCAATATGAAAGAACTATTGAAGAAAATGATCAAGTGTTTGCATCTAAAGATTATGACCGTGTTTCAGACCTTGTACAAGAAGGTAATTTTAATTCAATTTATTCATTTTATTTCACTTTATTAAGTTATTTTGTAATACTAAATTATTTATATGGATATGTGCAAGTTATTAAATCAAATTTTGTTAGCAGGACATGCGTATGTTGTTATTGCACCTAAGGGGAATGAAGAGCAAACAGAATATTGGTTGGCTTGTTGTGTGGAAACTAAACATAAGTTAATAGCACCTTGAGAAGATGATGATGGCTTTCATTATCCAATAGGTACAGTGATCCCCTTAAGACACCCCTTAAGAAAATTTTGATAACAAGTTTTTGATCCCCTTAAGAAATTTTTTAGAACAAGTCTTTGATCCCCTTAAGAAAATTTTGAGAACTTATTTGATGATGGTTTTTGAACATGTTTTCCTATAGGATTAGTGGTGGTTGTTGGCACTTGGCTATGAAAATACCTAAGAAGAAAGAATGGTCTACCTGCATTTGAAGACTATGAAACACATAAAAAGATCATACATTATTCACATTTGGTGGTGGCAACAAATATAAAACTAGAGCGTTATCATGGAAGACCTTCAAAAAAAGTGCTATGGTCAATTTCTATGGAAGAGCAGGAGGCAATCATAGATGCATTGCAAAAAAGAGAGGATGCAGATGGTACAATGGAATAAGTAAATACAGGTAAATATAGTTTTAGTTTTATTTTGTCCTTTTAAATACATTAAATACATGTTTCAACATTGGTCAAGTGTGTTTTTAGTTGAAATTGATTTAAATTGTCCTTTTATACATCCTTAAGGAATAAGCACAAAAAGGATCTAGTCCATGCAAATTCAACCTAGACAACATGGAATACTTGGTAAAAATAGGTAATCATTAGAAAAAATATATTTAAATACATATTTTGATTATATATTGATATTGCTTGTACATTAATAGTTAAAATTGATTTGTTGTTATTTTTTGTATCCTTAAGCCATCATTGCATTGATTTCATACTTTGAAACAAAAAGGAGAGGATGCTTGGATTCAACCTACAAACATGTGTGGAATACTTTTAAATGTGGGTACTTGAGTTGTGTACATATAGATAGTTTTATATAAATTAAAATATGTATGTTTTGATGATTTCATTGATATTTCTTGTACCTTTTTGATATGAAGTGGTGTGAAGACCTACTACATTCTAGGAACGAGTTTTAGATGTTCTTGAGATGGCATACCCAGATTGTGTAAATATTGTTTTGAGATGACATATATGTACATACATACTTACAGAATTAAACATGCTCTATGTACTTCTATATATCAAATCAATATTCTATATATTTTGTTTGTTAAATGTGCTTGTTTTCCTACTTTGAAACTTTATGTCTAATTGTATAATGACTAAATATCATGCACACATTATCGTTAAATCAATTATATCCTTCAGACGTTGTAACCCTTAATACATCCCCTTTAGAGGTTGTATTATGACCCCTTTAGACATCCCCTTAAGACGTATTATGACCCCTTAATACATCCCCTGAAGAAATTCTATTATGACCCATTAAGACATCCCCTTAAGACCCGTTAAGACATCCCCTTAAGAAATTATATTATGACCCCTTAAGACATCCCCTTTAGACGTTGTATTATGACCCCTTAAGACATCCCCTTAAAACATTCTATTATGACCCCTTAAGACCCCTTAAGACATCCCCTGTAGATGTTGTATTATGACTTCTTAAGACATCCCCTTAAGACATTCTATTATGACCCCTTTAGACATCCCCTTAAGACCCATTAAGACATCCCCTTAAGATGTATTATGACCCCTTCATACATCCCCTTGAGACATTGTGTTATAATGACTCACCCTAAAACTTATAATACTTGTTAATATCACTTAATATTTATATTCAATTATACTCTTCTTTGATCCTCTTAAGATGTCGTATTACAACTCCTTAAGACAACCTATAATTAGTGTTGGATGTTATTATTTGTTTTGATAGCTTATAGATTAGTATTTGATGCCATTATTTGTTTTTACAGCTTATAAATTAGAATTGGATGCCATTATTTGTTTTGATAGCTTATAAATTAGTATGGGACATCATTATTTGTTTTGACAACTTATAAATTAGTGTTAGATGTTATTATTTATAGAATTTATTAATGCTTTTATTCTCTAATATTCTATGGCATTATATATTTCTTAAAATTTTATCCTTTCTGGTATATAAATAGATTGCTTTTGTTTGTAAATTATGATTTATTGACAATTATTGATTGGTGTGAATTGAATAAGTTCATTGAGTAATTATCGCAAAGTATTGAATGTACATATCATGTATATCATGTATGAGATCACTAAATTTGTAAAGTATAAATATTAAAATGTCCTATATTAATATCATGTATGAGATCACTAAATTTCACATTAATGTCCTATATTAATGTCTTGAATATGAACATAAAATGCATAAATGTACATGCGTAAATTAAAATTTCAAACAATAATAAAGTCCATAATTTATGTAACATATTAAGTGCATGAAAGCAATATATTAAGTGCATGAAATAAAGTCCAGAGTACAACCTGTGAACTAAAGTCCAACTAAGTACTTGAGCCATGAAATATAAAGTCCAATAAAGTACATGAGAAACCAAAAATATAGCTCTTCCATGAAATAAACAAATATAACACATAAAATCACATGTTTCTAGGTCATGTATTTTCTCTATAATCAAGAGACCTCTTCACACCATGCGGACTATGCGGATGACCCGAAACACTTTGTACAAGAGAAAGATGAAATCAAATGTAAGTCAATAAAAAATGATTTAATGACAATTTAATTTATAATTTATCATATTTTAATTGTACCATACTCTGGGGTTGTGCACCAGGCTCTTCTCCAGGACCTATCTGTACATGCTCAATCATACGTGTCTCATGCTATAAAAGAAAAATAATATGTAACAAATATCATATTATGTATATATTCAATTTAAAATTTAAGTTATATTTAGAATATATAATTTATAATTGACTTTAAATATAATAAAAAATTTAAATTACCATTTGATCTGGAGCCTGCTATGCATGTCCTCTTGGTGGTGTAACTATGTATGGGTTAGGGCTAAAAGCTGCACTAACAAAGTCCTACAAGATCAAAATTAAAGCATGTACAATTGAATTAGGTTTATATTTATATATTCAAGTTTTCACATTTTGTGTAGAAATTTTTGTAAACAACCTGGAAATTAATGGCCTCACGAGTAGCTGCAACATCAAATGTTTGCCCGATGCCCATTCTCATTGGGGTATCAACCTAGACATACATGTACATAGACATTTAATGCTTATAATATTTACAAGTGTACATGCATGTATTTCATATATCTAGTGAATTCAAAATTCATAAAATTGTAACTAAACTAATGTAAAGTTTAAGCAAATTTACAATATAAATGTACCTGCCCTTGATCTATGACACCCGATAGTGGAGGAGTGGTTGACAATCCCTTAGGAGGAATTGACGTGGATTTCGATTGACTCGCCTAAACCAACATAAATATTTTAAACATATATGTGATTCAATTATAAATTTGAAACTCAAGTTAAATTTATGATTTCATATATAATTTTAAAAATAAAATCAAAATACCCCATAAGGGTTGCTGAGTACGATTGGTGTTGATGTATATACTCGTGGAATAGATGATTGCCCCATCGTTAGTGTCATTTGTACACCAAACAATTTGATTGTTAAAATGTATTGCAAACTTTTCTTTGATATATACATCCATCAAAATTCTTATAAAATGAATGTACATAGATGCATATTTATAGTTGTGTCGCAGTGTCCTCAGGGTGATGGTTTTCTGTAAGAAACTCTATAAATGAACTGAGTGACCAAATGAACCACCAAAATCTCCCTGTCCACCTGAACTAGCTATGGCCTAATCAAGTCCATAACATACTTGATGACAACTAGTACATATATGGGAGACGAGCCTCGAAACTCCTAGAGCGGTACTTGGACTAGCTCCATAAAAAACTCCTCCATCATCATCATCTCTATGCTCCCCACCCACTATCACAGAAGCATGTTGATCAAGGTCTCCTGCAAGTGTACTAAGGGAACCTAATGTTGAGACCAGAGCTCGATGATGTACAAGTGCAAGAATGGGAGGACCAAGAGCAACAACAAGAGGTTGTGCATGCACGGGGCATTGGGGATCAACCCTTTCCCCTAACCTCTATTGTGGCATGCCGCCACCAACACCCTAAAATGATCTAAAATCAAAATTATTGGGTTTTTTCTCCAAAACAAATTTTGCATATAGTTTTCTCAAAAAATACAATGGGAACTCCCAATTAGCATGTGGGGGATTATCAAAAACCATATACCATCAATCCCAAAAATGTGCACTCATCTTTGGATGTATTCACCACCTCATGGATATTCTGGATTTGTTGGGTGGAATGGGTTGTCAAGTAACAGGGTCAAGAAAGTAGGGGGCTAGATGGGCTTTCATTATTTTAAGGTCTAATATTTGTTTGTAAGATAGATCGCTAGAATAAAATTGTCTCATTTGTTCTCTCTCTCATCAATGCCTATCAAGATCAGAATCAATCATCCTGATGGAATCAACAACGTTTTGCATCACAGATGTAAAATGTCTCACATGTGGTGGAATCAATGCTTGACTCTGCATAGCATTGATTTTATTTTGTAAGGATGCAACTTGATCATTTATAAGTGCTTGCAAGCAAGCCTCATTAGATGCAATAGGTGTTGGATGTGGCATAGTAGGTGGAGGGGGAGAGGGAGGGAGAGGTGGATGTGGCTATGGCTGAGGTGGTGGATTGATGATATCATCAATGTTAAAATCATCCATGATATGAGATATAAATGTGCACCTACATTAAATCATACAAAATAAGATGTGTATACATATATTAAGATCATATATTTAATTAAAATAGGATGAGCAACATATATGTTAAGATCATATATTTAATTGAAATGCACATATATATACATTGATTGAACTTGAGCATGTCCATACAAAATTCAAAATTTAATTTGTACATACATTTAAAATAAAAAATATGATGCATAATTTGCATGCATACAGATCATTAAACTATGTACATACAAATTTCAAAATTTAAGAACTATATGCAAATTTTTAATACATGCATGTACATACTAAACAATAAACTTGAAACATTCACAAAAGCTCATTTTATGTCTAACACACACACACACACACACACATATTACAATTTCTTAGTAGGAGAAATCATGATCTAGTAGATAGTCATAAAATATACACTATTATATATTGTTCATTATAAGTTCATAAATTCCAACAAATTCATAAATCCATGTCACTAAAAATATCCATCTAGAACCAAAATCATAAATTCATGTCACTAAAAATATCCATCCAGCCAAATTTATAAATTCATCACACAAAATATCCATTGTTCACCAAATTCATAAATTCATCACACAAAATATACATTGTTCACCAAATTCATAAATTCATAACTATTTAAGATCATTGTCTTAATTTAGAAACTATTGTGGCTCTCTACTGCATCTCTTCATTTCTTTGTGTTTTCCTTTTCAGAATTGGAAGTTCTCTCCTCTAGCCATTTTCAATGCTCATCTAAGATCCCATCCATAGCCTTGACAACATCAACAAGGGTTTGCATCCTAGATGCAAACATCCTCACAAAAGGTGCAACACATTCTTCATTTTGAATAATGTTGATTTGATCTTGGATGGTTCTAACATTGGCATTGATTTGTGCTTGCAAATGAGCATGTTCATCAATTTCAGGTGGTGGAGGTGGGGGTATACGAGGTGGAGTGGGTGGAGGTGGAGGTGAAGGTGGTGGAGATGGATGGCGTGGAGGTGGATTGCGAATATTATTGAACAGATCCATGTGATCATTAAGATATGAGTGAACCTGCATTAGATTTGTAATTTCAAGATGTAAGATACATGTTTAGGAAATACCTTTAAACCATTCAATATAAATGGCCTTAAATAATTGAATACAAATGATAAAATATGTAAGCCTCATTTATGTCTAAGGCACATGTTACTTGAATAAAACTACAATTAACTATTAATATTATATAACCTTGCATGATCTTATTATTGTTAAATTTGGTTGCCTTGGGCAACTTTGATCACCAAATTTTAATAACTTCTTTGATCCCCTTAAGAAATGTCATATTGGTACCCCTTAAGAAATCGAATTATGATTTAGGGTGATGGGATGGCTTAAGGGGATCTACGTCTAGTGATGTCCTAGGAGAAAATGACATGGCTCAAGTGAATAAAATTTGGTGAAGTTTCCCAAGGAAATCAAATTTCATTAAGAACCTTTAAAGAAAAAATGATGGCTTTAGGGTTTAGGGTTTAGACTTTAGAGTTTATGGTTTAGGGTAATAGGATAGCTTAAGGGGATCTACATGTAGTAAGATCTTAGGAAAAAAATTACATGGCATAAGGGAATGAAATTTGGTGGAGTTGCCTAAGGCAACCAAATTTCATTAAGAGCCCAAGAAAAAATGATGTATTTAGGGTTTAGGGTTTAGAGTTTAGAGTTTAGGGTTTAGGGTAATAGGATAAATTAAGGGGATCTATGTAGTAAGATCCTATGACAAAATTACATGGCATAAGGGAATGAATTTTGGTGGATTTTCCTAAGACAACCAAATTTCACTTTAAGGTCAAGTACAACAAAATGAATGGTTTAGTGTTTAGGGTTTAGATTTTAGAGTTCAGGGTTTAGGGTTTTAGAACTTAGGGTTAATTTTTGGTGCCCTTGGAATATAATGAACTTGCAAGTTAGTGAAGAACATTTTCTTATGGACTAGTTGATTGAGATCTACTCTTGTTTCAACTGACCAACCTAGATCATGAAATCTCATTCATATTATAATCTTGCACAATCTTATTATTGTTAAATTTGGTTGCCTTGGGAAACTTCACCAAATTTTAAGAACTTCTTTAATCCCTTTAAGAAATTTCATATTGGGACCCCTTAAGAAATCAATTTACAATTTAGGGTGATAGGATGGCTTAAGGGGATATAAATGTCTAGTGAGGTCCAAATTTAGTCATACTATGACCTCATTGGTTCATAGCTCTGGGTCAAAAATGTTTACCCCTCTAATAATAAAAAGTATCATGTTAAAAATGAATCAATCTATACATATCACGAAAATAACATACATCTATCAAAACAAATAAAAATTTCCTCCTACATTAGAGGATATCAAAATAAATATAAAATATTTTAATAGTTATACTTGTAATCACTTATTAATAAGTTATATCATACATAATTTTAATCATATAATAAAGGAATAAATATACATATGTAGAAGATACAAAAATAAAAAGAGGCTACTCACATGGATCTTGATCCTTCTAGGAAGTTCCTAGATTGGTGTATTTTGTGTAGGACTCTATGTAGGTGTTGGGACCTTCACCTCTTTCCTTGTATATTTCCAACAATCCCACTCACTCCCTCTATAGAATTATTTCCTTTGTTATTATCTAGTTCTTTTAATCTTCTAAATTGACCTCTTATTTATAGGAGCATAATATGAATCTTCCTCCTCTCTCTATTGTAATAATAGCCTAGTTCCTCCAACCTATGATCACGTACCTCCTCCCTTTCCCATGTAATAGGTGTACCTTAGGTGTTAAATGGTTCCATCTTGGTCTCCTTATTGATGCATTTCTATCCTTCCACATAAATCTATATAGTATCAAAATATAGGTAATTTTATGGTTATTGAATCTCCCTTAACTGCTAAAGAATCCATTATGCTTGAGGATGGGTGGATTATTATCTAGGATCACATATTAAAAATACTATAGAGGTCATGGTATGTGTTTCGTAATACATATATTCCCATACAAACTTATTTTCATGTATTATCAACTCTCCTATATAATAGACACCTTACTAGATTTAAATTTCATATGATATGTACCCAAGTGTTTCCAATTGGAATTGCTATAATTATACTTTTATGCTATTCTAGATATTCATAATAATTTTCATAAATCTACCAAATAGACACATTCTTGACATTGAACCTACATAATTTTAGGTATGTCTAATGAAAGAAACTTTACCCATAGCACTCTCACTCGCACTCTCCTATCTTGTGGATATAATAGAATACAGTTTTCTTCCAATGATTTAGATCCCTATTGATCATGTCAAAGTGTCATAGAGAGTGATCATCCACTTTATAAACTTGTCTAGAAACCAAAAGGTTTTATATTGTGTTCAAATAAGTGAAAACATTACAAAAAGCTCTATTGGATGGTGACAACAGAGGGTTTTTTAAGGCAACCAAATTTCATTTTAAGGTCCTAAGACAAAATTCAAATGCTTTAGTGTTGAGGGTTTATATTTTACAGTTCAAGGTTTAGGGTTTAACAAACTTAGGGTGAAGTTCGGGTGGCCCTTGGAATAATTTAGACTTCCAAGTTAGTGCCAATTGGAATCGATTGTACATGATTGGATTTACGAATTTGCTAACTAAATTTGCAAATAAACATTGATAAAATTTATGAATTTTAACTATTCTTTAACATATTGTGTTCTAATCTAATTATAATTTAACATTGAAACTAAAGTTTAACATATCATTTTCTCCAGACAATGAAAATAAAATTTAAAACATTTAAGCAATGCAAATGAATTCTTTTGAGCTCGAAATTACCTAGTTTTCAAAATCAAAATGATTTGTTCGATTTCAATTTAGGGTTTTAACAAAAATTTTTGTTCCAATTTAATTTAGGGTTTCAATTTCTAAGCAATTAGGGTTTTTAATGCAATTTTTTCCTTTCAGTTCAAACTAGGGTTTTCAAATTCATTTTTTTCATTTGATTTGAATTCAGGGTTTCATAAAGCTTGATTAAGGTTTCTAAATGCAATTTTTTTATTTCATTTCAATTTCTAGGGTTTTGAAATGTAATTTTTTTTGTTTCGTTTCAATTAGGAATTTCAAATTCAATTTTTTTTGGTTTAATCAAACAATTTAGGTTTCAAAAGCTAAATTTTGTTTATAAAACACAATTCAAGGTTCATTTTTTTATTTCTATTAAAAAATATTTAGGTTTCATTGCATTTTTTGATCTATTTCTACAATTACTCATTTCTATTATAACAAGGAAAAAAATTCTCAAAATGTGAAATAAATTAAAAAAACATGCTAAATTTACTTATTTTATTCACAATTTCAATATGAAATGGAAAAATGCAAAAAAAGGGGGCATGGGTGGGTACTTGGAGCTGTTTGTGGAGGTCACTATCACCTGTACTCAGGATCTTGTCCGCTACAAAATGAACTCTATTCGTTTTCAAAAAAATAAATAGCATTAGAAAACGAGATCCCGATTTCTACAAAATGGGATCTCATTTCGTAGTAATTGGGATCCTGTTCCTTGTCCGTTGGTTCGGGATCCTTTAGGAAACAAGATCTCAATTTTTAAAAAGCGAGATCCTATTTTTTATTTAGGCTTGGGATCCTGAAGCTAAACAAGATCCTGATTTTTAAAAATTAGGATCCCGTTTATTAAAATCGAGATCCCATTTTTGCAATGTCGATTTCAATTTTTTGGCTCAGGAAAATGTTGTCAATAGTTTTGCACCTTGCTGAATGCAATATTCAACAAACTACTAAAACATGAAAACCTCTTTCAGATGTGGGTGATCTAAATGAAAGAGGAATCTCCAGAGTGAGCTGGTTGTCCGAATGATGAATTATATTCTAAGTGACTGTCCAAGAAAAAAGATAAAAGGATAAAATAGATTTTAAAATTTAAAACTGAAATTCTATCACCCTAAAAATATTGACCAACTGTAAGAAGACTCTGATAATAAGTCACTCTCACCAACTCTGTAAAATTAAGTTCTCACAATCTCACAACACATCTAGTCCAAAAGTGATTTATGCAAAGGTTAAGATAACACAAGGCATAACCTGAACTAGCATGTAGCTCCTGCAAATCACTTAACAATAGTAAGAAAAGAAAAGGATTCAACAGATTTGAATCACAAGACAAATCAAATTACTATTCCAAGTCATGAAAAAGAACTGAGAAAGGAAAACTCTGCTATTTTATTGAATGATGGAGTGGAACTCTCAAAATCTGAGCACACATAAGTTTACAAGCTCCAAAATGTGTAAGAGCAAGAAACTCTGATCTGCACTACTCTGAAGAGAAAAAGACTAAGTCTTTCAATACATAGCCCTCAAGAAACCCTAATCCGAGCTCAGAAAAAGCTCAAGGAAAAAAGGCTTCAAAGTGTCTCAAAAACTGCTTAAAAGCAGAAAAAAGCACAATGCTTTCATGATCACACTGTCAAGCCTCTAAATATAGGCTAATCTTGCTTTTAAAGCTCAAAAAACATCTTATCTCTCTAAGATAAGTCTAAAATCTGACCAAGAGGAAAGGTCAATAAAAAATCTACTAAAATTAGTAAGAAATCACAAAGCAATTTATAGAACATCGCTTTTATGATTTTGCTTTACAAGATGCATATTTGCACAATTTATCTTATTTTTGCAATTAAAGATTGAAAATCTTTTGCAAAAAAGAAAATCTCCTTATTTCTTCATCACAATATTTGATTTTCTCACAAAATCATAAAAAAAATATAACATAATTATTCTCTCTCATATCTTCAATCTTCATTGATTTCTTTAAAATCAACTAAAATCATAACTCTAAGGTATAACCATCAAACCCTAACCCCAGGTCACAAGATATCCATTAATATTATTATTGTCTAAGCCCTACCCAAGGCTTCATATTTCACTAAGGCAAAACAAATAAGTCACAAAGACTTAATACATCAACCTATCACATGAATTTTCAGCCTTCCCTCATATACATTAGAGTTCGGATTTTGATAAATTACAATGCAAATTACTCCATTCAAATTTCCCCATGTCCCTTTAACCGAACAATCCAGATAATGATAAAGTCAAAATAGGGTTTCAACAAAACGAAGTCAAACTCTAATCATAACTCATTTTTCCCTCGTGGGCTGATCCCACAAAGCTGGTTTACAATTTTTGGGAGGAACTAATTTTTGCTGAAATCACATATTTTTAGAAAATATAATGATTTAAGCCTTAAAAGGTTCTATTTAAAGAGTTCCAATTGAAGAGAGTTTGACCAAACTACCTTAAATCAAACCCCCTTGGATAGAACCTCGCTAATTTTAAACCACACCTATAACAGAGTCTCCTTTACACCTATCAAAATGCTGATAAAAAACCACTTTTGATTTACCTTTTGGGGGATGAAATGAATTCATTGAAAATTTATTTTTTGCAAGTATGTATTCCTTATTATAAGCTTCCCAGAAAGTATAATTTTACATAAATTTAATTTTATTATTACATTTATTTTTTATTTCTCGTGAATGTAGGTTTTTCACCGAAAATCAAGCTCTCTATTCTGTATATGTGGAAAAATAGTAGATTATTAAAAAAAAAAATTAAAATATCGAGCACTAGATATTGAATTCCTTTATCTAACAAAGAAAAAAAATTGAATTTCAATACATACAAAAAAAGTTACGTTATACAGTCGTGCTATGTTTGAATTATAATTGGTTTGAATTCAAAACTTGATTAAAGAAAAAATATTCAATAAAAATATCTAACCTAGTGGAAGCACTAGATATCAAAGTTACAAATCTAAATTTGAAAGAATTCAAATTTTATCCTTCATGGAAAAAAAGTTATGCGTTATACGGTGAGCGTCACTTTTTAAAAATGTTGTTTTATGAAAAAAAACTAGTTTTCGAGGGAGATGGAAAATGAAGTGCAATCTGATTCCAAAATTTTTGAAAAAAATATATTTAGAATCTATAGACAAAATTTCATGAAACTCTAGTTTACATCATCTTCAAATTCCTCACGGTTTAGCCGCTATAGGTGCCCGAAAGTGAAGATTTAGTTAAAAAGAAATATTTTAGTGTCCAGTTTGGCCAAAAATTGTAAACCACTATTGTGTGACTTTGGAGGAAAGAAACTTTGTCTGGAAAGAACATGCTGCCATGATGGTTGAATCTGGATCTTGTGAGCTTCAGTAATCTTCTCCTTTCTCTCCAGTGGTCGAATCTCAATGAGTAAGTTATTTTTCTTTGTATGGAACCTTTTACCTCATTTTTTGAAAAAAGACTGGCCACTAAGGCCGCAGACTGTCATGTTTTCTCCTCTGACTTCTCTTTGCACTTGCTCTCCTTTGGCCATAATGAGCTTGAGCTTGACCTTTGTTAGTTCACTCCATGAGAGCTCGCCTCGTACTTTTTCTTTCTTCTACTATGCAAGGGTAAGCTTTTTTTGATGGTTTCATAGCTTCTATGGCTCCATACTTTAATATATTCAGGCCTTATAGCCGCGGCTGTACATACTCCCTTATGCATTTTCTTTGAATTTGTGTCTGCATCTATCATTGTTGTGTACCATCCTCACTATGAAAGCTCTTCCATTCTTCAAAAGCTCTAAATCATGCTTTGGGAAGCTATCTGGAACTTCTGGCCACGGCTAGAGAACTCCATCAGAAATATGGACTGGTGAGTTACACTGCTAACACTTGTTCTCTGGAAACTTAGAGGGCTTCTTTTTAAGTCAAGAATTTCTCACCATATCAGACCGTGCCAAATGTGCATCATAGAAAGAATGCTCTTGAACTTTGGGCTCGACCCAGAACAACAAACTCCTCTTTATGCCTTTCTGAGTGTAAATCTTCTTGTGGGTGTCATAGAAATTTGAATAACACTGTCCTTTCTCCCTTTTGTTGCTCGATTCATTACATAAATTACATTTTATTGTTATTCCCTGCAATCTCTCTCGTGGGTATTATGAAAATTAGATGAAAACTCACTTCTTCTACTTTGAGGCTCGAACCAACACAAAAATTTGCATATTTTGTAGTTATACTGCTTTTGAATGTAAAACCCAAAATGGGTATCATAGATAATTGAGAATAGCTCTATTTCATCCTCCTGAAACATAGATATTAGTCCATTTATGAAGAAAACTGCATTTCTTCGCTCTGAAACTATTCATATGGCGACGACCCACCTCAGGAAACTTGCATTCGTATTTTATTGCATTCTCTTTACTTGGGTATTCACTATAATTGAATTTTCCTATATTTTGAAACTCAAACTCTGAAATGGATACTCGAGATTCAAGTGTATTCAGTTTATAAACTTGGCATTCTGCACTTTTAAGAAGAAAAAAGTATCTCCATTGTACCACTGCTAAAATTATCATATGGCCTTGACTATTCAGAATTTGACTAAGTTTGACTGAAATACCTAGCTGTATGTTTATCTGTGTTTAGTTATGGGCTCAATAGTGTCCTTTTGATTTCTCTCAACTTTAACACAACTTTTACCTTTTGTTCCTGAACTCCATAGAGATTTTAAAAATTGAAAAATTGCATCACTTTATGGACTACACCTATTCACCAGTTCAAATGCATAATTGACCACTCGGAACCTCGTCTGGAAAGAAAATGCTTACTCTTACCTCACCATTCTGGAATGATCACTTTGTCATGACACTCATAATACTGTATTTGTTTTACTAGCCAACTATAACTAATGATTCATTCATCCCTTGAATGCACTGTTTGTGTTCGTTCTCAGCTGTAACATGGTACTCTTCATGCATTTTTATGCCCCATTTAATGAGCTGCTCTCAAAACTGATCTCTTTCGTGATGAGAATCAAAACAAACCGATAAGGCATAATATATGCCTATTCACTATCCTTGACTATAAAGAGAAAGAATTGATGAATTGAAACTTGCATGGCATATATGATTACGATAAGTACAGAACATGAACTTTTTAACAATATCTAATGTAAATGTACTTAGTTGAATTTCTTAAGTGAACTAAACTCACTGTTCACCTATAGCCTTCAGAAAACAAACCTGATTGTTATGAATGTACAGTTTGTTTAGTTGCTTGATGGATAACTCTGTTTTACTCTTCCAGTTGTTCTCATTTCATTTGATGAATATGATAAAGTATCTTTTAAAATCAGCCCATTTAATGAATAGGGCAGCATGCCGAGCCCTACCCTTGTGGGAGCCCGTTTTTCTCCACATGCTTGGTCTTCGAATAATGTTCAGCTTCATGACTTTACCTATACCTGCACAAGGAAACAAACAATGTTAGCATAAAAAATAGAACATGTTGATCATGACATTGTTATCTCTCCTTCAGTTGATTTCTTTCATACTGCACTTGATTGATTGTTTCAATGCATGGTTAATAGTAGGTTGTACTATGGTGGGTGCTCCATATAAGTTACATCATAATCAAAGCCATTGACACCCCTCTTTTCCTCTTACAGGTCGACGAAGCTCAAGGAGACAAGGTGCACCATTCAACATCATCCGTTGATAATCAGGCAATGATGATTATGTTGTCACTTATGTGTTTTACTTTCTGCATCTTCAGTAGTGCAATGTGGTATTAGCAATGTGTTGTAATAGTTATATCCATGACTTGTGTGGATCTTTGATTTCCATTCTTCCCTTTTCATTTGAAAAGAAAAAGCATTTAAATCTAGTATTGTAATACCATTCTGATTGTCGAAATCAAATGAAGCCTTGTAAAATATGAGTTTTTTACGAAATAAATGAAAGCATTTGAAATGCTATTTTGCTCATTTACTCAATTTTGTATTTCTTTTAATTTTGCAACATCTGAATGGCACTCTGAAACTCTATTCTTCTTTAAAAAGTATAACTGTCACTCAATGCATAATGATAATAATACGAAACAACATTGAACTTAAGTGCAATTCCACCTTATGTTAAAAAACATTCAGCCATCTCCACCAATTGAGCTGAGGCGAAAAATTGGTAACAACAAAAACTTCCACATTTCGTGGACTCAACTTTGTGCACTTACCTACCAACTTTATTGTTTAAAGCATTAATTACGAAATTGGGTTAGATTCAAAGGGTTATAAGTGATTTCACTTAGCCAAATTCATTCATAATGAGCACTGAGAAGAAGCAAAGCAGCGAGGAAGTGATTTGAAGTGATTGAAGCTATTTTTGACCTGGTGCGTTGAAACCCTAGTTGAACAAATGAAAGAAAAGGTATTTATAATCTCATATTTGCCCTATTTTTCAAAATAAATTTGTTTTGAAAGTAGTTTGAATTCTTTGCAATGGCTACACTGAGGGTTATTGAGGTTTCCAAGAAGCCACAACCCAATTTCAAGAAATACCTTGCAAAATCTATTGAAGAAAACTTGGTAGGTGCATTTCCACATGTTCCATATGGGGTTTTGCTAATAGAAGATATAAGGATTTACATTCATGGCAAGATGGAATAATTTGATCACACTATGCTAGGAAATTTATGGGCTAAAGAACATATGGGAGACAATTTTTCCCTAAAACCAAAATATCAAAACTTAGTCACGAAGAAATTGGATGTATGGAAATGGTTTCTAATTTTTTGTTTTGGTGAAAAGTGGGTTATAATGGCATTAAGAAGAATCCATGATAAATTCGTTTGGACCAACATGCCTAGAATGATAACAAAAGAGTTAATTAAATAGGTTATAGGTCTATGCTCCACCAAACCTATTCTTGTATTAAAATCAATTAAGAATGAAGTGGTAATGGAACTGACGGGTGCAAATTATGATAAGAGGGCTCTAGCAGCAAATCCCATCAGAAATACAACAATGAAGTATGAAACAATGGTAATTGGTTATAAATCTACTTCACTAATAGAGATAAGTCTGTATCTACCACAACAATCAATGTGGCATATGAGATGGTGGAAAAAGGTGTTGACTATGATCTTTGTGAGTTGCTAAGGCAACAATTGATGGAGAATTTAAAATAAACTAAGGAAAAGAAGTATGCATTTAAGTATGGTACTTTGGTTATATGTTTCCTTTTCTATTTCCTAAACTAACTCCCTGAAACCAAAGGTGTGGAGTGGTTGCAAGGAAGACCAGTTGCTCATCAGATAAGAGATTTTATGAGTGGTCTTGGTGATGGGAAGGCACAAGATGAGGCACTTGTTGCTTTCTTTGCAATTTTTCAAAAGAGGATGCATGAAAGAGATAAAATTCCAAGGAACTATTATCAGGATGATATCACAGTTTTGGTAAGCACTGATGAGTGCATCATGGAGGTAGTTGAACCAAGGACTATGTATATCTCTATGATGGGATATGAGATCACTAAATAAGAGATTATTGATTTAGATGACATTTTGTTGAAGAATCCAAAGGATACAACTAAGGAAAGGTATGGCACTTATGAAGAAAAGTATTTGGAGGTGCTCATGGAGCACAAGAAACCACATGTACAAAAGAAGCTTAGAAAGATGGTTGATTAGTTTGTAGAGGAAACAACCATCTCAAAAGAGCAAGTGGAATATGCAATAGCAAGGGTTGGAGCTCCATAGTGCTCATTAGGTACAAGGAGATCTAGTAGAACCTCTATCGCCCCTCCTGCTATTGAAATGTCCTCTAGGACTAGGTAGCTTATTGGAGAGAAAAGGAAATCAATAGATAGTCCTTTGGTGAAGGAGAAATCCCCTCCAGTTGTTCACATGACAAGGCCAGGGAAGAACAATGCTACTTTGGTAGCACCACCTGCCGCCCCTACAAAGAGAAGACCAAAGCAAAAGGCTTTTAGAGAAAATAATGTGAGTGTGAATGTAGAAGAAGAGGAGGAAGAAGGACCACAATTGGTCCATAAAAGGAAGAGTGAAGCTAGTGCCAGAAGAAAAATATTTGATGTTATTGGCATAGATAGTGAAGAGGAGATAGAGAAAGAGAAGGAAGCATTTGTAATACACATGAGAGAGAAGAAGAAACCACCAAGAAGGCGTCTCTAGAAAAGAAGAAAAATGTAGAAACAAAGAAGACTTTGGATGTCAAGAAGAAGCAAAAGCAAACATCTCCGGAAAAACCTTGCAGTCCCATAAAGGTAGAAGAACTTGTTAATGAAATGATACAACATGAAATGCTTGCAAAAACTATTGCCTTGTATGGTGAAGTAAATGAGGTGGGTAAGGCCACCATTATTGAGGCAATGAATACATTATTGTTTTGGAAGTTGATGTGAAAAACATTGAGAATAAAATTCCTAAAGAGCTATGGAATATCCTAGAGGAGAGAAGACTAGAAGCAATTGAAGAAGGAAAGATAAAAGAATATGCATTGGAGAAGGTTGGTTCTCCTCTTTCTAAGGAAAACAAAACCACGTTGATTGAATTGTGCAACATTGAATTTAAATTATTTAGCAAAGGGTAACTACCCTTATCGGTAGAGACAAGAATGAATTTGAGAAGCTACAAAAGGAGACAGTTGATAAAATTTCTGGCATTGCATAGAAATATGGTATGATTTAAGAGAAAACTGCTTCAAAATTCATAACAGGAAAATAATTAGATAACATTGATGGTCAACATGAGCATGTGACAAATGAAGATTACACTCGGGAAAATGCCCCTCTAGTAGTGATGTACTCATAAAAAACCTATAGCACAATCAAGAAGCCTCCTATAGTGGCAATGACTAACTCTATTTTAGCAATATACAAGTGCACAAGTTGTAAATATTAGTTATTCCTTGTTTGATTGCAAATTTCATTTCATGTATTTAAGATTAAATGAGTGATAACTAGAGAGAAGATATAACTTATAAAGTAGGCTACACCATGTAATTCATCTAATAAATCATCACTAATATGAATAAACAATTATTTTTAAGTTTTTCTTTTGGCTCTCTATTTCCATGTGCTCTTGCTAGCATGGATGATGTTGGCTTCCAAAATGTCCAATCATTTGTCAATCTCATTCTTCTAGAGGTATCTAGGTAGTGGTTACATCTAAACATGATGAGGTATAATGTTAAGAGCTTGACTAGGTGAATTATATTCAACACAATGGCATGATGTTTTTTCCTACATTTGGACAAACCCCCAAGGGTCTAGAATTACCTATTCATGTTGTTGAAGAACACATACTAAACTATAATTTCTTGAGTAGCTATATTTTCAAAATAATATTTGTGCTTCTTATGAGAATGGAATACACAAAAGAACCAAGGAAATGACACCTTAGAGAGAGATTACATTTTTTTTAATTTTCAATCATAACTTGGGAGTGGGGATACTAAATAAGCAAAGAATCCAAGTTTACCAAAAAATATTTTGAATAATGTAAATCCTTAATATGAACACCTTTTTCAATGATGTATCCTTTGAGCTTGAAGCTTGGGAGTTTCAATTCATCCAATACATGGAGTGGCATATTGGAGTATACTCTTCTAAATGCTCATAGAGATCATTTCTATCTTATTCAAGAACTTTTGCTTACTCATTAAATATGATATTATTTAACCTATTGTTGTATTTGGAAGCTTGTTCTATTGTTGATTATTATTCAGTTGTGCCTCAATTTCTTGATCTCATAAGGGTCTTTGAAAGTTATAGCTTTCTAGTATATAATTCCAATAAGTTATCATCATTTAAATCAAGAACTCTCATTTTCAACACACTAAATAATGTACTTTAGTTTTTTCTTGTTTGGTATAGAGTTTAGCTAGCTAACTGAAGTAGTCCTTGTTCAAAGTATTTTCATATTGGACCTTTGGCCCATCAAAAAACTCAAATGTATAGGGTTTCACATTTTGTCTTTTTATATTGGATTAAGCAAAATAAATTACATCAAAAGCATAAGCAACAAAAAATTTACACCAGAAACAAAGATTATAACATAGGATGAGCAACAAAATGCAAAATGTTGTCAAATAGCTAAGCAGTTAATGGGAAATAGTAACAACAAACCAAAAGGAATAATCTACAACCAAAAACCATGGTATAGCACCTAGCTAGGCAGACTGCCAAATATGCCCAAAGTTACTAGAAACAATTGAATTGTCAAGGAACAATAGCACAACAAACAACAAACATAAGTTTGCACCCAGGAAGACTGCCACACTTGACTAAAGGCAACCAGACAATGTTAATGGAGGATAATCACCAACTAAGCAAACAATATCCTTTCTAAACCTGAACATGTCCCAATTAGAAGGAAATTGATTGTAAACCTCAAAATCCAACTATGAGATATCATGAGTTGTTAGTAGCCACTATAGAAGTGTACTAGGAAATCCCTTATGTAAAGTGTTGAGAAGTAGGCCTGAGTTGAATTTGCAGCTCTGAGAAAAGATGTTTTGCTTGCAGGTAATGATCAACACTGTGTTTCCCTTCTTTTCTAGATCATTGGTTAAATTTAGCAAGAGTGTATTCACATTAGAAAAAATAATCAAGATTTCTATTGCAAGGGGAGAGAAGGCATGAGCTAGAGCATCCTGACATTGAATCCTCCAAATGAATTTTATTATGATAATCCAACAAGAGTTGTAAATCATATTATGCAACTCTGAGGATCCGAGAAGAGAAGATTTCCATGACCATGAGAAGTGAAATAGGGCAAGTGGGTATGTGCAGGATCATGATGGGCCAAAAAGAGGCGATATGATGGGTATGTGTAGGGTATGTGGCTGACAAACTTTTTTTTACCCAAAATTGATAAAATGAAAGGGTTTTTAAAGGGGATTCTCAACTTTCCACCAATATAAATTATGTTTTACTTTGAATTTAATAAATAATTATTATTCATTTTCTATTTGAATTACGACTAAAGCTTGATTGATAGGTTGATTGAAAAACATCTATAGATTTCAAACGGTCACATTTTTTGAATCCAAAACATGCATCACATTCTATGTTTTGTATACTATAGAATTAAAAAAAAAATTGAATTTCATGAAGTTTTGACCAAGTTAAGGAGGTCAGACATACGAGTTTTTATATTTTTTAAAAGTTGTAATAAAAAATTCCTAATTAATTATCTACTTGGAAAAAAATTACAAAAAAATATGCATCATATCGGGACATGAGTCCTCTACTTATATCTAAAATCTTATAAAAAAATATTATCATTTTATTGTGGTTAGGGTGGTTAGACAGACACCCACTTCTTATTTTTTACTTGAAATTTAAGTACTACTGCACTGAAATTTCAAATTTTCACCAAATAGATTTTTTTCTTTTTAAATAAACCTAGTAATTTAGAAACTATATTCAATTTGCTACAAATTCAATTCTTACAAATTTTTTGAAATAATATAGATAACTTATTCAAATTTTTATGTCAAGTTGCCTAACTCTATTTTTTTTGAATTTTTTATCATTTAAGGGCTTGTTTTTTCCATGATGATCCTGCACATACCCAAGTAAAGCCCAAAAAAGGGCAGTCCACATCTTAGCATGTGGGCACATCCAAAAATAATGTTTGACAATTTCAACCTTACCACAAAAAGGACAAGGGGGAGGTGGGCTAATGAATTTAAGGTGGGCTCCAATCGAGAGTTTGACATGCATAAGTTTCCATGCTATGAATTGGGATTGTGCATCTACTTTGTTACTAGGGAATGAGATTCCATGAATAAGAGAATTTCAATGGGCATGTTGGAAGAGGTAACCAAGGGCATCAATAGTGAGCACATTAAAAAAGGGGCAAGAGGCTAGCCTTGACGAATGGACTTTTGGAGGGAGAATTGGGGGGAGAGGGCTCTTGATGTAGAGCAGGGGTGGATTTGTCTCAACCAACACAATTTGACTCAATTCAATCACTCTTCAAACCACAAGACCCAATAAAATGGTGATTTTACACAGTATTGCTTGTTTCATCTACCAGGTCTCCAAACCTAGGTTTTCAAGTGCATCTTTTAGAGTACCTCGTTTTGTAGTGACCCTCCCACTGTGACATCCTGTCTTACTTGATTTCAGTTTGATTCTGCCTGTTAGATGCTTTAGTTCACTACGATACTATGTTGTGTATTCTTAGTTATAACTCTGACATTATGTTGTTTTTTAATACTCTATGGATGATACATTGACGTCCTATTTATCTAGTTGTGTTTCTGTGATGTTATTGAGATAGACATATATCTGATATGGTTTATTAGCTTACGATTTTTCATGTGGTTGTTATGTTGAGGTGATTAGTTTGATGATACTGTGATAGATTCATTCATGATGTGGCTTATTGTTTGTGACTATTGCTTATGATTTATCTTGCTCGTGTGTGTCGGTGGATAAGACAGTGTAGCATTACTCATTCGTGAGTACCTTGCTACGCTGCAATTCTTATTCACAGTGTGTTTTCTAACATGAGTTTATATATACAT
Organism: Sequoia sempervirens; assembly: GCA_007258455.2. Taxonomy (NCBI): domain Eukaryota; kingdom Viridiplantae; phylum Streptophyta; class Pinopsida; order Cupressales; family Cupressaceae; genus Sequoia; species Sequoia sempervirens. The sequence continues at coordinate 21,437 of VDFB02272155.1, read as the reverse complement.
GTTTTAACCTTGATGTTTTTCCTGCAGATACAAGTACTGGGTAACAGCTCCACCTGCTTGTCAGGTCTGAGTGTACCCTAATCCATTATAAATATGTTGTCGGAGGTATTGACAGGTCCTTTTAAACCATCATTCGTCTTCGAACGAGTATTTCTGTGTTACCCCGTGTAGCCCAATTTGTCTTGTCGTGTTCAAATATATATTGTTTTGTGTTTGCGTATTTAATATTTATTTTATTAAATGTTTATTAATGTTTTAACCAACATTAATGATATAATTTATTAAGTTAAATTAAATAAGTTATTAAATTTATCAGTGAAAGTTATTTCTTTGCAATGTTTTAATTAAAATATTATTATTGCTGGTTTAATTGTGCAACTTTTATTATGTGAAATAGATTTTATTAAGGAAAGATATTTTCAAAGAGATAAGAATCTTTGATTGTCAGTTAGATGTCTGTTCTGATATTTTAAAGAATGAGTTAACTGGTTGATCTATTTCCAATGCAAAAATGATCTGTCAGTTGAGTTTTATGATTGGAAAGTGATTTGCATGAATTAATATCTTTTGGAAAATTGGAGATTGTGCATACATTCACGGGAAGAATTTTTACGGAAGCAGTTTTTAGCAAGTTTCTGCACAACAATTGCTTCAGAAGAACTTTCCTCTTAATATTTTGTTACGGGGTTGACAGAAGTTTCAAGAATCATATCTAGTCAGAACTTCAAAACAGGTTTTCTTCTGTAATTGTTTTTTTTTTAATTCTTGTGCTGAATTCTTTCTTTGAAATTGAAGTTGAATTTAACCATTCAGTTATGAAATTGGTCTGATAAAACCTGCACAAAGAAAAGAAACAAAATTTGAAGATTATTTGGATATTAAAATAGGAAAGAAATGAAATTATTCCAGATTTGAAAATGTTCTTAATTTGGTTGTAGATGATTGTATTAGCATGAAATTGAAATTTTAATAAAAGATAGAGGAGTTTTCTTTAATTTAAAAGTAGTTATAAACAGACCCAGATCTGAACATTTAGAAGGCTGTAGGATTAATTGGTTTGTTGGTGTTTATAGATTGAAACTCATTTGAACGAAGTTAAATGAATCATATCAAAGCCTTTTACCTGTAGATCAATAATTGTTAGATTTATTTTGAAATTTGTTATATTAATTGCTGCACAATTTTCTTGATTAAGCAATATCACTATAGTATTATGTTCATTATGTTTGAAGAGAAAATAATATGTACCTCCAACAATTTCACTCGCTATTTTCCTTTGAACTTTTGAAAATACCATAACTTCTACGCATCAGTAATACTGGTAATTTTATTGACTGAATATCTGAAGGTTCAAAGCATTCTGTTTTAATTAAAATTCTGTCCTAAAAATATTGTGCGCAGTCACTTAAGCTGTACATTTTGGTTTCTTAATTTACTCCCAATCTGGTGAGATGGGTTTTGATTATAATTGCCAAATATTTTCCTGCCAGTGTTTGTACGCAATCTCCTTCTATTATATTTAAATCTATGTCAATAGCATAACAAATGGCGGAGGTAACAACTAATTTTCTGGTGTTTTAATATCTCCCTGAGCCATGTCTATCTACCATGTAAATTCTTTTCAGAAACAACGCATTGTCTTTATCCTTTTTGAATATAGAAACTCTACTATGGTGTCTGTAATTCTTTGTTTCTTCTCTCATGCGTCCAGATTTATTTTGTCCGCTTCTACATATACTGGGCGACCTCTATAATCCCTCTCTTCATTTTATAAAATGCTGTTTATAGTTTTGTATCTTTAGGATTAAATTTATCCTGTACACCAGTGCGTTAGGCTGCTTTCGGTTGGAAATGGTGAAATAGAATATAGCTTTACGGAAATAAACTTTCGTGGATGTCTCTGGGTGTATTTCTTTGTAAAATGTCTTTCCTGAGGAAGGAATATCTGATAACAAATATTAAATGTAATTAAGTTCTTTCAATGGCGTGAGAGATGAATAGTTTTAGCGCAGCAGTTAAAAGGTTTATAGTTGATTTCAATAAATACTTTTACTTGAAATAAGTTGACTTAAATGCGTGAATGCATGGCTTCCCATTTAATTTTTAATGATATGACGGAAAACTAATACTTCTGTCCTTAGGACAATTTCCTTGCATGTATTTTCGGTGGTAATATCCTTGTTAGAAAATCATAAATTATATGATTGTTAGTTTTTAGATATATACAAAGTGCTAGCGATAGTTAAGTGTAAGTATTTGAAAAAGATATTAGTAGATAAGGCTTAAAATATATGATTAGAATGTAATTTCTTTTAGCAAAATTGTATCAAATAGGAGATTTGCTGATAAATGCATTTTCTTCGAAAGTATTAGAAATATATTTAAATCTCTAGATTGTATATTACATGAAATTTTAATTCAAAAGTTTAGTAAATTGTAGTTATTTGATGTAAATTTATAGTGTGAAAGTTTTATGCATTCCTTATATTTTGATGTATTCAGTTGAAAATTAAAAGAACTATTAGCAATATCAATAAGTTATTTATTATGTATTTATAATCCATGAAATAAGGAGTATCGTAATTAATAAGGGAGAATATATATATATATATATAATTTTATTGTGATTTATCTTAATTCTTTTAAGAGAATTATAATATCTTTAATTCTATAATGTTATTGAAGTGTTTTCTTAAATTAGTTTGTGAGTAATTAATATCTATAGCTTGTTTATTGTGGATTATAAACTCTTGAAGTTTGGTAAATCATAATCATTTGTTGTATACACAAATAATATTGATGGTATTTATTTTCATTCTTTAAAGTGAGGGAAGAGAAAATATAATAGTTAAGTGCATTACACTTTAATTATTTTGCTTAGTTATGATGATTTTTACTTGGGGATTATAGCTTTGCACTTTTGTTTTTGTTGAAGGACGTTTTAGGGATTATGATTTGTCTCTAGGGAAAGACGTAAACATTGAGGTTTTGATCTATGTGCTTGAAAACTACCCCTTGATTTTTATGTTGAGTCATGTTATAGAAGAGTGGCTTGCGGTAGGGGCCGAAATCCGGAAATGATTGTCTGAGTAACCTATCGTAGGTGTGTTAATTCAGTGAAAACTTAACTAATGAATTATGGGTTGGGAAGTTATAAACATTAATTCAGATAAAAGTGTGCCTCACCTATTGTCTTAATGCTCGTCCAGGTTGAGAAAAGGTTGAGAAGGCCTGGAATGGCAAGTCGTCATCTTGTCCTCTTGAAAGATGAAGTGACTCCACATTGATCTGCATAGGGGCTGGGAATCGGTAGAGGCTACTAGGGTAACTCTTGGAGAGAGGGCCGGTAGTCTAGGAAGATTCACCAGGGTAACCTATCCCGACGATGTGATGACACTCTTAGTCTATATCATGATGATGCTCTTTGTGTTCAGATTTATTTTGATGTGTTGTGTTACTAAGGTTTTATCTGCTATGATTGTTGACGTTATGTCGTGATGTGATTTGTAAACCCCGTAAACGTTATGTTCTGTCTTCTTTGCTTGAGGACCTGTCATTTATCTCCTAGCACGGAGGGAGTGGACCTTTTGGTTCCACGTGGTCGGGAGGAAACCGTGCTCTATCTTCCTTATATTTTCATGCAGATGATCCTAAGCTTGCAGCTAGTTCCAGTTACTTCTTTGTTCGTGACTGATGATGCAAAGCTTGTTCGTGGATATTTGTACCAGATGTTAAATGAACACTATATGCTTTGTAAAAGATACCTCTTGTATAAGAGTGTTTATATTGTACCATCTTTGGATGTAATGAGATTTATTAAAATCTCTCTTGTTGTAAACTGAACCTTTGGATTCTTGAATATAATAAGTCTTGCAAACTAAATCATTCTTGGCATTAAATTTGTATTATGTTTATGATAATGTGTTGAGTTTATGTGTAAGGTTTAAGTAACGTCGTCTTGGAAACCTTATGGCAATTGTGTAAGTTAAATATCTTTTAAAAAAAAAATTGTTCGGTCAACTTTACTCTTTACACTTTGTTATAACGGTAACCAAGGCGGGGCGTTACACGTTTCAACACTAGACCAACAACTTTTTAGATACCCATTGGGCTTAAATTCAACATACCTCATTCTTGGTTATGGTTGTTTTAGAACAACTTGCTCCAATCAAGTCTGCTACGCCCAAAACAAGGCCAATTAGGCCACTATTCCAAAGCACCTACAACACCAAAACTCTTCACCAATTGTCTTCTCAAGTCACATACGGTCCCAATCAACAAATTTTATCATCCACTAGCACTTGCAAATTGTTGTCCTATCACTTCCCTATCCTACCAAAGCCTAACACATGAAGATGTTAGGTTAGGGCTTGGACAAAAACCCTACGAACCCCATCCCCTGCTCCAAAAGATATTGAAAACACTAAAAAAAAATCAAAAGCCTCTATTCCACCAAGTTTGGCCAAATTCTAACAGTGGAATGGACTAATAATCACATTTTATTGCTACAAACCCTTGAGACTAGTGTTTTCAAACAGTTTCCAAAGAAAACTATCAAACTTGCTTGTTTCTAAATGGATTTCTATCAAACCACCACCAAATTACAAAGGATTCAATGCTCTAACTATTCACATCGATTTTAGTTCATGAAACAACTGTACAGGGTCATATGGACCTATGAGAAACTACAAAAAAAGCAATGAAATTGCAAGACAACAGAGTATTCTTCTATTATTTGTCCTCCAAAAGCATCAACAACCATGCCTCGATGTTTGTGAGGCTATTCAAACACCTTTCAACTGTTTCCCAGTGGTTCACAACTGAAATTCAATTAGGTGATTGTTCAACTTCTTCACAACACAAAAATTGTCAAGTTGCTAAGCAACTTTTACATCTTTTGACAACTTGTTACAAAACACACCAAAACATTGCAAATGGTCTTCAATAGACCTTATGACATCAAATGAGTGACAAAACACACAAAACATGAACCTATACACCTAAATGCATCAAGTTAAACAACATGACCATGGTGCCCCTGCACCAGCTCCATTGATAGCCACTCTTGCACTGGCATCCATGAATAACACTCAGACATGAGCACAAAAGTTAGGACCAAAACCAACCATTGGAGCATTTTGAGGATGAATGACCAACGTATTTGATCATAGGCTTTATCAAAATCAAGTTTAAGAATCAATGCATCTTGAGTAGTTTGATGAGCCCATTCTAAAGATTCCCAAGCAAGGATTAAATTGTCCAAGATAAATCTACCCCCTATAAAACCATTTTGTTTCGGTTGTACAATTTCTTACGCAATCGGTTTAATTATTTTGGCTAATACTTTAGTTATAATCTTGTATGAAGTGTTGAGAAGCGTGATGGGATGCCAACCATTCACTAAGTCCTCATGTTTTTGTTTGGGAATAAGCTTGATAAGACCTTGGTTGATGAAAGCTCCAAGATACCCAGTTTCTATACCTTCTAAACACATTGTAAAAGTCTTCTTTGATATGGGGCCAAAGAGCACACTAAAATTCCACAGGAAGGCCATCCAACCCAAGACTCTTTTATAAAGCCAAATTATACAAGGCTTCATCTATCTCTTCCAAGGAAAGTTAATGATTGAGAAGTTTGTTGTAGTCTTGTTGGATTTTACAGCGAATACAACTAGCTAAAATGTCTTCTAGAATGGGAATTAAAGGATCATTCTTGGAATCATTAGTAAACAATTGCTTAAAATGTTCATAAAATATTTTCATGATATTCTCTTGGCTGGTCTGCAATAAACCTTCCTTAGTTTTAATGACAAAAATGTGCTCCTTTTTATGTTTATGTTACAAAAATTGGAAGAAAAACTTAATAATATTATCCCCCTTTTTCATCCAATATAAACAAGCCCTTAACTAAGCACCTCTTCCCTTATAAGCATCAAGTTTACAAAGGAGATTTTTAGTGTGAGCCACTTTTTGTTGTAAAGGGATATAGTGTGGATTGTTTTCCAAGCGTTTCCTACCTTGAACTAGCCACCCTTTAAGGAATTTCTCAATTCTTCTACATTTAGCCGTAGCTCTCTTGCAAAAGTCTCAAAGAAAAAGGGTGCATTGAGTGATAGTTCTTTCCCACCAACTAGTCCATCTATCATTTTGGGCTTTAGGCTCAAACTTCCAAATTGTTAAAAGGCCATCAATACAAGCTTGATTTTGAAGATGAGAAATGTTAAGCTTGTACGAAAGGTCATTGGGGTTGGATTCAACACGATTGAGAGCAAGGATGGTAAAAATGGGTAGGTCGTCTAAAAGAGTAGCAGCTAAGTCAAGATGGACAAAAAGACCCAAAGACGAAGGGATGATAGGCAAATTGGGTGAAAGGTAAAATCTGTCCAAGCGACACATTTTTCGAAAAAACCCTTCCTGGAATTTGCTCCAAGTGAACAAATGAGGTCCATGGGAATCCTTTTTTCCCATGATGTACAATTATGGATACCTAAAGAATTTCAAGCTAGAGTCCAAGATTCAAACTCAAGTTCAAGGCAATTGAGGGTGGTTGTCCCAACTCCGATTACTGAGTTCTCCATATTGAGATTGCCCCCAAGAACCCACTCATCAAAAGGTAAATTAATATGTAACCAATCCCACAAAGTCGCTCTTTTGGATGAGGAATTGGAGGCATAAATAGAACAAAATCCCAACAAGTTGCCTTGAACTATGGTGGTAGCCCAAACACAACAATTATTTGGGTAAGATCCAAAGGCGACAATTGATTTAGTCAGCCAAAGGGCAAGACCCAAAATAACACCACTAGACCCCTCTGAATAATTTGTATGGAAAAACTAAGCCTCTTTCCAAATGGTAGCAAGTGCAGTATCAAGACAAGTTTGGCTATCTTTCACTTCTTGTAGCACTAAGACATCAATTTGATTATTTATGATAGACTGCTTGACCTAATATTTTCAAGATGGGATTGACATTCCCCTTACATTCCATGATTGACTATTACAATTCATTAAGAGTTGGGAATTTCCTCATCTAGGAAGAGAGCATTAAATTGATGATTTGTCGCTATGGCATGAGGCTCTAGGGAAACATTTGAGGGGATCTCTCTCTAGATGACAATCTATCTTGAGATCTCATGGAGCTAGAGGGAGGAGTTCTAATAGGGTTGTTTGGCTGAGAAGATGAGCTCATTGGGCTAGCGGGGGGAGTTCTCAAGGGTGTTGAGGGTTGCGGGGGTTTGACAAGTGACACAAAGTGAGAGGGATGATGCGGCTAACTCTTTTATCAACTTTAAGGACCTCCTTGAAAAAATAATTACCTTGAAAGAGGGAAGATTGAGGAGGGATTTCAGGATTGAGCGGGGATTCTAGTTGGTGGAGTTTCAAAGAGGAAGAATGAAGGAGGGAGGAGAGGGGTGCATTCAAAGGAACAACTAGTGGGGAGATGGAAAGTTGAGGCTCAAAGACAGAACCTAGCAGGGGACAAGGTTTACGATAGGGGTAGTCTCCAATAAGGTGGCCCTCTTTACGACAATAGAATTAGGCATTAGGTTTGTTAAGGTAAGTGATCCATTGCGAGAACTCAAAGACAGGCCTATTAACTTGATGGAATTGAGAAGAGGTTGTGTTAAATCCATCTTGATGCAAACTCTAGGGCGCACTTTGAGGCTGACCCATTTATTAGAATTGGGTTTGCACCAAATGACCCTTCCCAATTGAGTAGCTATGTTGTGGAGAAAAGAACAAAAGGCAAGGTTAAGCAGACACAGCTCCAGCCACAGGATATTTTGATTTTTCATCCCTTCTAGATGAAAATCCATATCCCAAGCTTGGAGATAGCAGATCTGGCCACAAATATACAGGATCCATAATGGGAAGTAGCTCTAGCATGATCTGGGCCAACAAACGTGCAGGCAATATAGCCCCTCCCTAAGCCCCTAAAAGATTCTATAATCCATCCTTTTTGTTCCCAGTTTGTGCGAGTCCATTTGTAAAATTCTTGTTCCGTAGGAATGCCTTTTAAGAATGATAGATTTGGCTCTATAATCTTTTATAACGTCTAAAATGTCATCTGGAAATTCAAATGTTACAGACATACCTCCAGTGTTGTTGTGAGATTGAGGGATCTGACTGTTTTTGGCTTCGGATCGCATAGTCTCATCCTGGCGGGTTTGAATTTGGAATTTGGAACCCAACCACAGTAGAATCCGAGATGTTTGAGTCCATTTGCAAGGCGACAGAATTACGGCAGGCACGAGCAGATCCTTTATGAGCAACAGCCTCGGGATCATGCGTCCTTCCTTTATCCCGTACCTTCGTTTTCATGGTTGACCTACATGGGTTTAGTGCAGCCAGGGACCCAACAACAGTAGACCTGGGTGATTAAGTTTCTGAAGATTTAGCCGTCGGAAGAGAAGGATTTACACAGGAAAAACGGTGCTAGGGTTTGGCACGTGAGCGCAGAACACACAGTCGCAAGCGCAAGTTTCCACTTTATTAAAACTTGTGTCTTCACATTTAGTCTTGAGTACACATTCATGCCACTTGTATACCTTGAATTCCAAGTACAATGCTTTTTTAAGGCCCTAAATAATCTGTTGGGCAAAGTGCTGTCTCATTTGTGGAACAATGATAGTACATGATTGTCATCAATATTTTTGGGCTGGTCTTTCGAATATTGTACATAGGAATGAATTTGTAATAGATGTGATTGAGATTTAAGCTTTTCCATCCTTCAAATCGTGAACTATCTCTATTGTTAAAGTTGTAATTGGATTTCATCTTTTTCTTTCTACAAGATGAAACACCGCCACTCGAAAATGATTGAAACCATACTGTTATTGATGTTCATTTTGAAGCATCTCCATCAAGGCATTCGGTTAACTTTAGGTTAACTTTTGTTGTCTCTCCTTGATGCATGTCACATTTATTTTTAGGTTTACCTGAATGTGTCATTTCTTCTATGAGAGTTGACATTTTCCATAAAGATCATTCCTAAAACTGAGTTAAAACATATATCCTTATGCACTGTTGGTTCACTTTTGTGACAATCTTCATAATGTTCAATGAGCATGCTCAATATGTTATCGATATGCCAAAAACCGTAGCTGACTTTTATCGTCCTCACAATAATCTATTTTCTATTTCTCCTTCCATTTTGTTTCCTTTGTCATCTATGTTATTTTATGTTAAACTTCAGTTTATAGGCCTTCTCCAAATGTTTTCATTGTCATCGGCTCTAGAATTTGGTTTGGAAAGTCGGAATCAAGGTCAACAGAGAGATAATTTGCAGTGGGCACAACAAGATGGTAATGAGATAGGTGACATAAAGAATTTAATACATGGTGGAAAGGTCAGGGAGAGTTTTGGTGAGATATAGTTGCACTTGTCTAGTTGAAACTCACTTCCGTTACTTTTTTCATTGAGTGCCCAAGTATACTTGGAATACCAAAATTCCTTCTGCTTCAAAAGAAAACATTTGATTAGTGAATAAACGGTAAGGTCTAAAAGATTCAAAATACCAATGGACAAACTAATGTGAAGACTAAGAGACTGCAAATAGACTTTGAAAGAAAAATATTTTTCAAAATTTTTTATCACCAAACTTTGTCCTTGCTCCTTTCTTTAGGATCAAAGATTTGTTAACCAAATCACTGCTCTGGTATCCCTTGTGATGATATATCTATATTACATAAGTAAAATAGCGAAGATCTGATGTAATATCAATAAAACTTCACACAATAACAAAGTAATAGAGCATAAGTGCAACAGTGAAACAATCCCAGATAAGAAAATGATAGTTGAAAGTAGAAATATTGAAACAAGTAGCCCAAGTTATTTTGATGGTTCAGTTTCCAGACACAATGAATTGTTAATCCTTATTTATGTTATGCATAATTAGATTAGAACAATTTATCAGTCCCTAATTTGGCTTAGTAACAAAAACAAGAAAGTATTAGAAGACCACTCAACAGTTGTGCGTTCCACATCTGCTAATCTATAATTCTATCATGTATAATGGCATGTGTAGGGGCTAAGAATGAAGCCATAACACTGAGCTGCTTGTTTTGTTTCTAGTTGGCTCAATTTGTAATCTGTAAAGATCAAGGGAAGATGACACAACAATAGGAGTTAGTTCTGAATTTATGGGTTCAAAGATATACCCCAGCAACGAGCAGTATGAAACTGTCAGTTCCGTTAGAAGGCAGTTGTGAAACCATCAGTTCTCGTAAGGGATGGTTATAAACTGTCGGGACAATTACAAAACTGCCAGTCTACTGAAAGAGGTGGTATCATCCCGACTCATTGAACGGGAATGCTAAATGAACAGTTCGATGTTTGCTCTATCTATTTAAGGACATAAGGAGGTTGTGTTGGATCATTGGAAGCATTCTATAGTGAATTTAATTGTAACACAAAAGAGTAAGAATCCAGCACAAAAGAGGAGGAGGTTTTTACACAACTCGTGGTTGAAGGTAATAGAACCCATTACTAATAACTACAATTCAAAAGAAAAATCTGACCCAAGTTTTTCTTTCAAAAGCATACTGTCACAGTCTCTAGTTACCATCTCCTATTATGCAGTTCTAAATCAGACATCAATATTAAATATAATCCATTACTTAATTCCATAATCAGTTATAGAGTTCATTTGAGTCTTATCCTATGTAAGCTATTAAATGAAGGAGCAGAAGCTTTTGGGGCTGTGACAGTTCTTCACACTTGTAATTGTTTCTAGTTTCTAGTCACTTCCAAGTACCTCTTCTTGAGATTTTTATTATAAATCAGTGTTTATATTGTGATTTGCTTCTGTTTATGACATTATGTTTGTTTATGAAGCATAAATCATTCTTTATGCTTGAATGCACGCCTTTACTCTGATTCAAAAAAAAAATCTTTTATCATTTTGATGAAAATTCAACTAGCATAGCATGGGCAAAGATTAATTTTTTAATCTACACATGCATAATCTTGTAGTTAATTATGAATCAATTTGGCACTGAGAATGATTGTGAAAAATATAAGTGAACAATGCACTTCACATCAAAAGCTAACAAAACTGTCTACATGTTATAATGTTCAACTTTGTGAAGCGATCTCCCTCTTCAGTTCTAATAGATACCCTTGTATGTTGAATGACTACTGTTGTATTTTTGTGGTGGCTTCAAAATACATCATAAATGTGACACAGACTTAAGAATAAAGACTAATTTCCCAAAGTAATTCTCCCTTGAAGATGGGTCTAAAAAAGAGTTAAAATGTTGGGGACTTTTAACTTGAACACACAAATCTCAGAAGTGCTTCGCTACATAAACATGAAGTAACCTTGTTTAAGATTACTTTTGGGCAAGAAGTAGTTTTAAGTAACCTTTCATCTAGAAAAACAGTACAAGCAAAACATGCATCAAAATAAACATTTTAAAAAAGCTTCTCTGCTTTTTTGTTATAAAAAAATAAAGCATTTTTTAAATTTTCATTATAGTCATAAAAGAAATTGATTTTGCATTGAAAGTGGCAAACTCTCTGCAGGAGACAAACAAGTCCTCTAATATGGTGATTTGGAAAACAACTTGTTTACTTTCACATTCACATGAACCTGAGAAAAAAGGCTTATGCCTGCAATTTACATTACATCTTGTGCTTATTAGGATTTAAATTCAGACAGGCAGGGAAACAGACAGCAAATAAATAGCTTAGTGGAAAATATCTAAACAAGATATTATCTAACAAACAAAACTTTGCAATTATAAATAAAGTCATAATAGAGCGCTAAAAATCCTTAGACCTGTGAAGTTGTATGCCTTCTATAGATAATGATGTATACTTGATGGGACAACAATGTTTCTTTGTAACATGCCCGGTGTTCTACCCATTGATTTTCACCATGCTTTAACCCACGTGTGAACAAATATAGCAATAAAAAATTTCTTTTCAAACTCAATAACAATATGCACATTTGAAATAACCTCATTCCAAACTTTCCCATTGCATTACAATAAAATATTTCAAAAACCCAAGTAATGATTCCATATTACATAATTTCATGAAAAAATTTCACATTTACAATTTCCATAGAGATGGATACATGAATACATAGCTTCTAAGAGCTTATTGTTACAGAGATACAAAAGGTCCAGATGTCCCAACATTGGTGCATACATTCTAGATGTCCCCATTCCTTGGTGCATACATTTTGGTTGCCCCCAATACTGGCACATACATCCTCAAATCTTGGCCTCCAACTGCACGAGGAGAAGCATCACTCAAGCACTTTTCCGCCAACCACAGATTTACTGCAGTCCCTTGCACATCTGCCTAACTAGTAAGATGGCCCTACCCTTCGACAGAGAGATTGGTTTGGTAACCTCATAATCCTAGCCTTCTTTGAGCATGGTGTTGTGTCCTACATATCTAAAACTTCCATACAATGGCTACAACCTACATGTATGACAATCCCTACCTAGTATGTAAACCCGAATCACAGTGAATTGACAGTGTAAATAGTGGAAAATTACACTAATTTGGCCAAAGTATTTATTGATGTGTGTTTTGTGACTGCACCAACACAAAATAAAGTTTCCAACGGCTACTCTATTCTCTCTTGATCAAAGTATCCAGCATGCTAAGATTGCAAGAAAGTTCATGCGTTCAACTCCAAGGTTCCTTTTATGCAGTGGAATAGATTCAGTTGGTTCGTTGTGATTTGCTGGTATCATGAGGGGGACTTACGTAGTTGTTCAGCTGAAGCTCAAAGAGAAAGGGATTTTCACAAGATTTGGAAGATTTTCAATGAAGTTCAGGTTTCTTAATACTAACTAGAAAATACTGAATATAAAAGGTTGTAGGGATTAGAAGTGCTATGTTCTAATCTATGCACGGGACATGGAATCAATTCTTACAAACTTCAACCAAGCTCTGCATTCCCTCACTTCAGACAGCTTCCACAGAACCGGTGCAATCTTCAAGGGGAGTAACTAAAAGTATTCAGATCACAATTCACTATGAGGACACCATCACAACGACACATGTCAACACATAAACCATAATCGAAGTTAAGTTCGCAATGTTCCAGTTGACCACGCAAGGAAAACACACCATCAGTGAGCTTGCTAGTGGTATGGATTAACGAAGGAAGCTTGATCAAATCAAACACCACATTCCACAACTACCATCTACTTGCATGAAATGAAATCTATTTTACTTTAAGCTACTTCAAGAATCTACGTAAATTGGAAGGACGAAGAAGCCTCGCTAGCTACCCACAACAAAAGATGAAACCACCATCAATGATAACTCTTTATTATGAGAGTGTTCACAACAACTTCTTACAAAGCATTCAATGGAAAACTTTCCTTCCTTTCCAATCTATGCTATGCTATGAAACTATGCTAAATGTCTCTCTATGCTCTGGTATTCTATGATCGCTAATCTAATGATTTACAAATGAGGGGGGATGCCCCTTTTATAGATGGACAAATGCAATGGACGGCTCAAATTGAATTACAATGAAGGGCTCAGATTGAGCCACATAAGCCCTAACCCTAAAAACTGCCACCAAAAAGAGTGGGGTAATAAATGAGCAAAGATTCCTACTTTCTTCCTTTGACCATTATGAGCAATTAATGCCCACTATCCTTCTAGAAGATTCTCATCCATTGTTCTTCTCTTTGATTGCAAATTCGATGAATCTAGCCGACATAGCTTTAGCTTCCTGAACTGGCATGGCAGGCACATTCTCAATCTGAAACTTCAAGACTGCAACTTCTTTCTCCTGCCTGATGATGATTTTCTTCTATCGTTCTTTAACTCTGAAATACTCGAGGATGATTTCTAACCCCTGGGCCTTCATTATTTTTCCATCTTGATCTTGAAGGATTTTCTTGTCTTGGACTTGATCATTTCTTCCTTGCCACTTGCCTCCCTATGTTGCGTGCATATTGGATCTTCGAGGAGAAATTTCAATACTTAGCCATTTCTTCCAACATCTCCCTTCATGGTTTGGGCGCAAATGAGACATCATGGAGGAGCTTCAACATGTAACTTCTCCTTTTCCAAGGTTGTAACGTTGTCTTGGAGTATCTGTTCCATCACCTCAAGCCACCACTCTTTGGTCCTGGCGTTCATCCTACAAAACAAAAAGAAGAGCATCAAAATACTTTATAATATAAAATCTCTTCACTTACCTGATCTCCGTGTTCTGGCTTCCAAGGTTTGATTGATCTTCGGATCAGATAGAATTCATCATTTTCCTCTAGCAAATTTTGCCTTCTTCATAACCTTTCATCTCGGGAGCATTTAACATCTGTGAGCCAGGATGTATATCATCTTGCCTTAGCCATTTTATTCACCTATCTTGTCCATCTTTTCTTAGTGTTGACATGGTTTTTGCGACTACACCAACACAGAATAAAGTCACCAACGGCTACTCTATCCTCTCTTGAACAAAGTTTCCTGCATACTAAGATTGCGAGATAGATCATACATTTAACTCCAAGGTTCCTTCAGTGCGAATAGTCTCAGTTGGCTTGATGTGATTTTGTTGGTATTTCAAGGGGACTTACACAATTGTTCGATAGTTGACAACAGACAGCGGACTAAGGGCTTTCATGTAATTCGAATGATTTGGCAAGTGAGCACAAGTTTCCTAATCCTAACCAGAAATGGACTGAAATTAAATGAGTGTAGGGCCTAAGAAGTTCTAATCTACTCTAAGGCGTGGGACATGGTGGTCAATTCTCACAAGCTTCAACCGAGCCTTGCTTTGCCTCGCTTCGGACAGCTTCCACAAAACCGGTACAATCTTTAGAGGAGTGGTGAAAGGTGTTCAAATTATAACTCGACATGCAAGTACCATCAAGACGATGCATACAAACACGTGAATCACAATCGAAGTTAAGTTTGAGAAGTAAATCCAGTTGACCACGCAGGGCGAACCCACCGTCAGTGAGCCCGCTAGTGGTATGGACAAGCGAAGTCTTGTTCAAATCGAGCACCACATTCCACAATCACTAAGTACTTGCATGAAATGAAATCTACTTTACTTTAAGCTACTTCAAGATGCTACGTGAATTGGAAGGACGAAGAAGCCTCAACAACTACTCATAACAAAGAAGAAATCACCATCAATGAAAATTCTTTTATTATGAAAGCATTCATGACAACTTCTTACAAAGTATTCAAAGGGAAGACTTTCCTTCCTCTTCAATCTAAACTATACTATCAACTATTCTACTTTCTACTCTATCAATTTCTCTACTCCTTTTCTGCTATTCTAACTCTGATGTAATTCTAATGAGATACAAATGAGGGGGGATGCCCCTTTTATAGCTGGCCAAGTCCAACGGACGGCTCAGATTACAATCGGCTGGATGGCCCAGATTGTGCCACCTCAGCCCTAAACAATATTCACCCTAAAAACCGCCATCAAGAGAGGTGGGGTAATAAATGAGCCATTAATGTCCATCATCCTTCTAGAAGATTCCATCTTTGAAACGCGTTCACACTGTTCTTGATCTTCCTCTTGACGTTGTTCTTCAACTTTGCTCGAGCTTCCATTCTTTTCTCCATCTTGAGTTTTGAAAACATTTCTTCTTTGTCACTTGAGTTATACTAAGTCTCAACACTTAGCCAATTTTCACAACTTTTCTTCCTTCGAGGTTGAAATGTCATCTTGGATTACTTTCTTCATCACTTTAAGTCATCACCGCTTGGTCTCGACGTTCCTCCTGCAAAATAAGCAAGGAGAAGGGTATTAGAACATTTCATAATATAAACTTAACTTACTTACCAGGATTTTCAAGCTTTAACTTCCAAGGTCTGAGTGATCTCTTCATCTGATAGGGTTCATCATTTTCCTCTAACAAACTTCATCTTCAACGTCTTCATGCCTTAGCCAAATTTCAACTTCCTGAGGGCACACTTCACTCTGATATTTCATCCAACTCAGGCTCGAGAAAGAAAAGCTTTCATCAGGAACTCGATCAAAAACCATCTAGACGATCATTTTCAAATTCATCCGCGAGGCATTTTTAACATATTTTATCCCTTGCCTTAGAAAATTTTAAAATTTCCCTTAGGAAATTCATCAACCTGGTGCCCATCAAAATCTTCACCCCGGAAGGCCTCAACGAACTGTGGAAAACTTTGAAATCCATTCCTCATCGCAAACGTCTAGTACCCACAAGAAAATTTTCTTCAGAACATGTTGAATTCATGGGTATACAACGAGCGGGTTCATTTAATTTTTTTAATTTTTTTTTTAATTTTGAACCTTGGAAAAACAATTTTATTCCTGTTCTTCACATTTGTGAGTATTTCTTGTTGCTCTGACTTGAAAATATTTTATCCACCTTGCGAAGCAGGCACTCATTGACTTTTCCACTGGCAACTTCATTCATGCTTCTGAAAAATTTCACACTCCCTCATGTCTAGGCGTATTTTCTAAAGGAAGAAAATATTTTTCCTTAGAAGAATTTTGAATCACTTAGCATTTTGAAAATTTTTTCCTTAGAAAATTTTATTCATTCTTCAATCCATCTTGCCAGTGGTGAGGAAATTCTTATCAATTCACTTAAAATATTTTTCTATCAAACACCCTGAGCAAACTTGTATGTCATGAAGAAAATATTTTCCTTTCTCCCAACGCCTAGCACATTTTCATCTCCCCCTTTACCTTACCTGGGCGCACTTTATACATGTAGGAGGATATTTTTTAACTTCAACGCCTTGAGATATTTTTAACCCCACTTTCATTATGGGCCCATTTAGCATTTTGAGGAAGATATTTCACTTCCATGCCCAACAACATTCATCTTCATTCATATCACCTTGGGCGCATACCACACTTGAAGAGGAAAAAATTCAACTTCACCACGCCTAGGATACTTTACCTTCCACTCACCACCTTACACACTTAGGCGCATTTTAGTATGAGAAAAGGATGGGTGCATATGACAAGAGGAGAGGAATAAAGCCTTTCAACGTGACTCTTGAGCTTCATTGTTTTGTCTTCACATGGCCCCACTTGGGCGCATATAGCATGTAGAGGAGAATAACACATTTCCAACGCCCAACCTTGACTTGTTGACTTCTAAACATGGGTGCAAATAGCATGGTGAGGTGGATGAGATTCTAATGCCCTTGACTTCTTCTTTAAATCTTTGACCCTCTCCTTGCATGGGCGCAAATGACACATAGAGGAGGATATTTATACTTAGAAATTTTCTTTGAAGTCATCCACCTTGGGGGCGCATTTAGCTATGTGTGGTGCATAAAACTCTTTGACTCCTTTGACTTGCTTGTTGGGCGCATTTGCTACTTGATGAAGGATGAAGTTTGTTGACTCTTTGACTGGCTATCCTTGGGCGCATTTTGGCATATGTGAAGGACGAGTCTCATACTTAGCATCTTGCTTGCATGTGAGGGCGCATTTTGCTATGTGTGCAGGATGAAGTCTTTGACCCCTCTTTGAATTTTTGACCTTCTTGTTGCATGGGCGCATTTTGCCTAGGCTGAAGGATATTCCTCATACTTAAACTTTTTTAACTTTCTCCAGCTTTTCCTTGGGCGCATTTTAGCTAGGCTGGAGGATGAAACTTTCACTTGGAATATTTTTGCATGCATGACTTGAGGTGGGCGCATTTTAGCATAAGAGGTGGATGAAACTTGTGCCTTAGAAAATCTGTATGCTTCTTCATCAAGCAGGGCGCATTCTGAGGTGGCAGGAGGATATTTTCAATCACTTAGCCATTTTTTTTGACTCCAGCTAAAGATGGGCGCATTTTCATGTTGATGCAGGGTGAAGCCTCAGACTTAGTCACTTTTTCTTCGTCTTTGCCAGTTCCTCCACGCCTTACTATAAATAGTAAGTCTCTTGATTTTCACACTTCAGAGGCTCAGATCGTTTTGAAATTTTAAACACTGCATCTTCACGACCTCGTTGGCCTGTTGACACTGCTATTTCGGGTTGTCCTGCTATTTTTAGCCCATTTCTGAAGGTGGTTTGCTATTTATAGTAACTGTTTGCTTTTGATACCTCCACAACTCCGTTTGATTTGAAATTCGAATGACGTGTTCCTCACCACGTGACCTGCCTGTTGACATCGGCGCATGCTGCTGATTTGCTATTTTTAGCCTATTTCCAAAATGACTTACTATAAATAGTAAGTGCTCCGTTTGACTTCAAATTTTACCAGCAGATAGCTTGAAGGATGCTGATCGCGGTGGTTTACACCGGTTTTCGAAAATTCTGACCTTTTTACCCCTCTTTTCGGGCCTCGAAGCTGGAAACCCTAATTTGTCCTGCATGCATATCAAATGATCTCCGTTTGCTCTTGTTTCTGCTGCATTGCGATCAGCTCGTGATTCTGAAGTGCTGGGAGGCGGCTGCTGGGATGCATCTGCTAAAAATAGTAAGTTCCTAAATGAGTGACCATCTCGCTTTGCATGTCACATCACTGCATAGCTCTCGAAAAACCCACAAGGAATATGTAGACATGCAAAGAAAACCCTGACATGCAAACCCTAAAAATAGCCTCTGAAGGCTGAACTCTGAAAGTCGTTATCTCACTTTGCATGTTACACCATCGTGAAGGTCTCTGAAAACCCAGAAGGAATCTCCAGACATGCATTGAAAAACTCTGCATATAGGCCCTGAAATATGCTCTGGAAGTTGAACTGCTAAAAATAGTAAGTTGTTAGTTTCAGCTCAAATTTTGCACGCGAGCAGCTTGATGTGTTATGGACACAGTGTGACTGTCGGAATTTCAAGAACGCTGACGGAATGTCCTGAATTGCGCACTTACTAAAAATAGTAAGTAAGGATTTGATGAAACTTCAGTGGAAACTTGCTGAAAACACACTGACAGTAATGTTAGCCTTAGATTTCAATTCATTCACTTCGTTTGACCTCAAATTGGCAAGGAAGTTCAAAACCCTAATTTTCAGAATTGGCCAAATTTCACGTTAAAGCTCACAGACGGGCACAATCCCCGAAAGGTAGACAGCAGAAAGAGAGGGAGAGAGACAAAACCAAAGCCAAAAGACCAGAATGGAGCAAAAATTAGGGGTCCCCATCTTGAATGGGGCGATGTGTGAAAAGGTCACAACACTTAGGAGCTTGATGTTTAAGTTTCACTTCATCTTAAGGATGCATGTAGAGGGGTGTATTCTCATTTCATGTCTTTAATGCCTTAGAAATTCCTCATGTATTCCTCCCTTGGGGCAAATTTAGGGTGGGCTCATGCCATTTTGTGCCTTAGATATTTTCTTTTTCCAACCTCTTCCTTGGGCACATTTTACCCCTAGAGGTTTGATTTCCAATGCCTTCACAAAAATTCCCACCACTCTGCTACCTTGGGTGCATTCTAGGGGTGTTGCCTTCATTTTCTATGCCTTAGGCAAATTTTTCACCTTGAGATCTTCCCCTTCTTGTATTGGGCGCATTTAAATGGGGTGGGTTCCATGTTCTACCTTAGAAAATATTTTGTGCCACCCTATTCTTCCTAGGGTGCATTTGGACGCTTAAGCTTTCATCTCCATGCCTTAGGCAAATTTCAATCTCCTCTCATTCTCCCTTGGGCGCATTTACCACCTTGAGCTTGGAGTTTAATGCCTTAGAAGATTTTCCTCATCTCATACTTGTTTGGGCACACTTTGGGGGGTCATCTTCCATTTTTGCATACTTAGAAACTTTTCAAGTTGTATCTCCTTGAAGAGCACATTTAGGGGGGGCTACTATCATTTTGCAACACTTAGAATATTTTTTGAAGTCTTCTCCTCTGCTAGGGCGCATATTGATGGGTGAGCTTCTACTTTGCTTGCCTTGGAAAAAAATTCTAGCATTACTCCTTGCTTGGGCGCGTTTTGGGGATGTTAGTTTTATTCTTCATCACTTCGAAAAATTTGTGTTCACCTTGATTGACTTGGATGCATATAGAGGGTGGTGATGCCATTCAGTTTTCCTTACTTAGAAAAATTTCAACTTATCTATCCAAGTTGGGTGCCTTTGCTAGGTGGTCAGGCAATTTTCATTGCCTTAGAAAATTTTGCCAACTTGCTTCATCTTTTCCTTGGGCACATTTGGCACCTTGCCATTCCATTTTCCCTGCCTTAGAATATTTTGCATCCACTTACTCCTTGATGGGCGCATTTAGCCCCTCTTGCTTCATGTTCAATGCCTTAGGCAAAATTTCATGCTACCTTGCCTCTCTTAGGGCGCATTTGCTAGGTCCTACTTCCATCTTGACTTAGCAAAATTCTCTACAACTTGAGGGCGCATTTGATAGGGTGCCAGGCAACTTTTCACCACTTAGAATTTTTTCAAGTTGTCTTACCTTGAAGGGCACATTTAGGGGTCTGTGAGGAAATCTTCCATGACTTAGGCAAAATTTCAAGCCCCTTCTCCATGTTGGGTGCATTTTAGGGTGTGTACTGCCAATTTCTAACACAAAAAATTCTTAGCCACCTCTTCTCAAGGGCGCATCCAAGGGGGGGTCTATTGCCAGTTTTCAATGCCTTAGACAAAAAATTCATGCCACCTACTTGACTTGGGCGCATTTGACATGGGGAGCTTCCAGTTTATGCCTTAGAAAACTTTCAAGCCTCTCTTCTCCCTCCTTGGGCGCATTTGAGGGGGTGAGCTTCCGTTTTGCCATGACTTAGAAAATTTTATGCCTCTTGCTTAGAGCTTGGGCGCATTTCACCCCTGTAGCTTCCATTTCCAACGCCTTAGAATTTCTTCAGCTCATCTCACAAGCTGGGTGCATTTCAAGGTGGCTGCTTCCAGTTTTGAAGACTTAGAAAATTTCCAAGCCTACTTGCTCTTATTTACTATTTTTAGGAAGTTCTCTAATTCTCAAGCCTCTGCAACTCTGTCTAACTTGAAATTCGTTCCATGGGATGCTCATGACCTGCTTGTCCCGTTCACACTTGCCATTCATACTGACCTGCTATTTTTAGTAACTTCTTGGATTTCAAATTTCTGCACATCCTATTAACTTGAATTTTGCCAAGCGTGACCCTCATGACCTGTTTGACTTGTTCACACTTGCCTCCTATGCTGGCCTGCTATTTATAGCCCTATTCTAGAGGTGACTTACTATAAATAGTAAGTACTTGGATTGTGCTCAAATTTTACCAGTGGACTGCTTGAAGGATGCTGATTGCGATGGGATACATCAGTTTTTCAGTTTTCTCGAGTTTTACCCCTCATTTTGAGTCCTGAAGCTGGAAATCCTAATCTAACTTGCATGAGCCTCAAATGACCTTCGTTTGACCCTTTTTTTTGCATGTTGCTCTGTTGATGAAACTGAAGCGCTAAGGAGCTGCTGGACTGAATCTACTAAAAATAGTAAATGCTTGAAAAAGTGATCAACCAACTGTCGGATGTGTTTGCATGTCATATTGCCCGAGAGATCTCAAAAAACCAAAAAAAACTCAAAAA